>JALDNG010000003.1:3977500-4257500 GCA_024349245.1 Neodontobutis hainanensis | reverse complement strand
CTGCTTTGCATGAAGACAAAGATAAATAAAGGCGGCCCATTAGGAGTGTGGGTTTGTTACTGTGGTACAAGTCTGTCCAGGCTTTTTTGGCAAACCTAGTGGGTTTTCACGTGAGAAGCTGGTCACTACAGCTTCTTGCTTGGACATATGAGGAAGAGTCGGACAGACAGGAAACCACAAATGTGAACAGAAGCGGTTCATGTGACCTTGTACATACCAGGCTGCACATGTACATGACTGATTTAGTCCCAGGGCTAAGAGTCAGTGGTCCATGGCTGTAAACAAAGGTATGAAGCTGGTGCCTCTGTATAAAATGTCTCTGCAGATATGGCAATTCTATTTTTTATAAACATGTGGATAAGTTTATTAGAAGTGGTGGTGAAATATACTGAAATGTATGAAACTCCACTTGAATATACTGTTTAAAGACAGAAGACATATATTTTTTCTCTATCCAACTTTTAAAATTAAAATTTAGGCTTGGACAAGCTTGTGTGGCATCGCTTTGAGAAAACATAAGGCGGACTCAGAGAGCATCTGAGGCCGCGCTGTCACCACGAGGGCAGTTTGCAATCTTACCACATTAAAAAGATCCAATCTAGGCAGATAAAGTGGAAGCAAAAGGACATCTTTCACTCAACTTTATTTACAGCTTTGAACCTGTGCATGTATCTTTAAGTGTGTTCCAACATCAGGCAAGTGTTAAAGACGAATCGCAGCATCTCTCTGTTCACTGACATCGTCTTTGACAAATCAGTACATGAAGACATTCTTAACCGGCTTAAGAATTTCCGCTGTTTGGGCCGGATGCTCTTCCAGCTCTTCCATCCCCAGGGCTGGTGGTTTTATGAAGTGGTTTATTATGTACAAATAAAGACCATTTTGTGTTTATTTAAAAAATGTTAGATAAGAGTGACATGATCAAGGTTTATCAACTACACCAAGCTGAAGTGGGAAAAAAAACTAAATCTAACGGTTACTACAGCTGCCATGAGTTCAATGGCTCTGGTCTGGAAACTATTACAGCTACTCAGTACATGATAGTGTAAATGCACCTATTACAACAGTTTGCTCTGAAATTGATCCCTGTGGGGAGTAATACATGAGACAATTATTTGTAATTCAGAAAGTTCTCTGTTACACACTGGCATCTAAATGGTAAATAAAAGTAAGTGGTCTAAGCCTATACAGTATACTATAGTATGTCTTGGTTTGACATCTGTTTACTGCTAAGGACATAGATCAAACTGATTGTTGAGTTATGGTGATTGCAGCCGTTCTTCAGAACAAAAATAATACAGGTTTGTTTATTTACTCTTCCCGTGTGCTGTCAGTTATGTTTTGTGTTCGGCTAAATATTGATTTCTCGATTGACTTGGGCCTAAATCTCATCTCAATCTTTAAACATTGCATGTGATTTGCCAGTGTTTTCCGTTCAGTAGTCAAACAGTAGATGGCATCGTAAAGCCTAAATGCTTGTTTTTTTTTTTTTCACAAATGATTGCTTTTACATTTACATTTATTCATTTAGCTAAAGCTTTTATCCAAAGTGACACACATTGTTCTACAGTAAAGTAATTTTTAGGTGGGTTAAGTGTCTTGCTCAAGGACACAAAGACAGTATGAACTGTAGGGAGAGTGAGAATCAAAACCGCCTTCCTTCCGGTTGAAGGACGACCGCTCTACCCACTGAACTACTGCCACCCCTTTTACAATATACTTTGTTCAAATAATTTTTTTAGAAGAAAAAATATCAAGTAGTGTCTGCTACTTGTTTCAACACTGGGCCAATGGATGCCATAACATATAATTAATATCATTAACCCATTTTCTCTTAAAACCCTGTCTTGTCATTAATGAAAATGAGGTGCTGCTTATTCAAACTCAAGCTGCCACTTCTCCAAAAGCCAGCGTTGCTTGAAATTAGCGTCTCGACACCACTATCACCGGGGCATTGATCCATTACCTGAGCTGACAATGAACAGCACCTTCTGAGTCTAATTAAGAAAAGAGCTACGTAGGCATCTGCTGCAGAGTTGGAATAAAAACGAGGGGAAGTTCAGAGCTGGGAGAAAGTTGTAGTGGCAGGAAAATAACATTAATTTATTTTTCAGATGTCTAAATTCTAGGTTATGCCCATATCAGTCCGTTGATAAAAGCCTGAAGGCGAAAAGAGATTTAAGTGTTGTTCTGTAAATACTATACTAAAATGGCAGTAGAGTCAACTCCTGGAACACATTAGCAGCTGATTTATTGTTCCAACAATCACTATTCATTAAACTCCACTGTCTCGAAACTGTCCAGTCACACACTGGGAATACTTTCACACACACGTGCTGTAAATACACGAAGACTTACCTAAACACACAATGCACATACAAATGCATTTATCATGGGGAATGTTTAATACTTCTGCCAGCAAATTGCAATCACATGGCTCCAACATGAACTAGAGCCTTCACAACATCCAAAAGCCTTGTTGAGACGTGTTTTCATTTGGGATTGTTATTGTGTTTTTAAACTCTGCTTTAAATATCTAAGTGATGAATGACTTGACACAGAAGTGAAGCACCTGAGGTAGGTTCCCACTGGAAACTTTAGAAAACTTTGCTACCCATTTGAACTGGCAAACTTTCGACTAGCTCTCAGACCTATTTTTCAATCATCTTCAGAAAAGTCCCTAATCCATGTGGATCTCAGTGTCCAACAATTCTCAGGATGAAAATATCTTATCTTCACAGAGGTTTGGCCATGCTCAATGTCAAGAGAGCTATCTGTTAGGCCTAATTTAAGACTTATTTACAAACCTCCATGTGAAGCTTATTTTGAATCTTGTATTTCCCCCCTTTGGCAAATGTCTTCTCATGTTTCATTTTTGTCAACATCACAGACTTGACCAATACAGCCCGAGTACTATTTTTTGTAGTCTGCTATAGCCACCACAAATCACATGTTTTTGACCCATGATTACTCACAAATGCAAACTGACATTATCTGTTGCCAGTTTCTGAGAAGATGCGCTGGAGGAGCATCCCTCAAGCTGAGCGAGATGGAATTTATTTCAGCTGCAAAATCATGTAAAAACAGCATCTGCCCTTGAGAAGGTCACAATCTTAATAAGAGTGTTTATAGTCATGCTGTAAGTAAGTTTGAGTAACATAATTTAAGTTTTTGGTTCATGACACACACGTGTGCTGACTTTTAGCAATCACTCAATCAATGTGCATGCACAGCCATGCTCATCTATAAAGCTGAAATGGTCTCTGTATAGGCCTGAATAGCAGTAAAGGGGAATCGCTTTATTGACCTGTTAGGAAAGACCTTTTTTTAAGACTACTAGCAAACACATCAGGCTCAAAGCTTAGGTGCAGAGATCTGCGTTCAGACTGAGGTATATGCAGACATCCACATACTTATATATCTCATCATTTAGTAGAACTTTTATTACATCTTGATATTTACATTTATATTTTGTTTATTTTGTTTAGCCTGTCACAACGCTCTCACTCTTCATTCATGCTGAATGTTTTGTGTGTTTATGGTCATGTATGTTCTTCATCATGTAATGGAAAATTGCTGCAGGGGCAACAACCGTTAAAACAAGCAAACCGGCCAAACCAGAGCTGGATACAATGTTTTTACTTTTTTAGTGAAGGCAGCAGAGAGTTTAGAAAAAGCATGTGGAACTCATTTTTCTTTCACTGCAGGGGGCTCAATGCGACCTTGACATTACTGTAGAGGAGTCGGAGGTCACGGTCATACATCAGGAACCCCTTGCTGCTTTCAAAGAACTGTTCCACTGTCAGATGTCTTGACATTGACAGCATGACTATGAGAGCGACTATATCTTCCCATAGATCATCTCTCTCATCATTTCCCATAAATACAGTATGAGCTTGACAAAAGAAGGTGACGCAGATTTTAAGGTGTGAACACTTCTATTCAAACAGAAAAGAAAAAAATCAGGAACCAAAGACCTTTGATAGATTAAGGCTGTTGAAAAAAGGTCTTTCCACATAACAGAAAGATGAGAGTGGGATGAGCACCTGGACCTGAAGGAGGACACCGTGTCCTTTCTCTTTAATGAATGAGAATCAATGTGAACCAACAGGCTAAGCAGGTTGCTGTGCATCACTCTTTTAGCCTTAACCATTTTACCCTCTTCTGTGAGGCGCTTGCTGCTTCCGTTAGTGTTGCTGCACAGGGTTGTATCTGACACTTTTCACAAGGTTTTCTGGGAAAGTGGGAGCCATTGACGCAGGCACAAACACCATCGGTTGAGCCAAACTCAATAGAATTTCATTAGGGCTTTTGAGTTCAAGTTTGTGACCTTTTTTGTCCTTGTTCATTTTTGGATCAATGAACAGAACTGTATTTTCAAAGAAAAACAGAAATTCTGGAAATTAAGAATTTTAAGATGGATGATAATGGACCGGTTCCCCAAATGTTAATGTTATACAATCTGTAATGAAATATCTCGTTCACGTGTGTCAGAATTATCTGTAGGGTCTTTGATGACAAAAACAAATGTCCATCATCTGATGCTGTTGGAAGGTAACAACATTAACATTTCCTACATATGCAGAATACAAATGGTGTCTTTTCTGACAGCCATGAACTTAATTGTTATGACTTTGAATTTGCATCATAATATTAACATTCCGAGATAATTATTATTCAAGCACTGATACAAAGGTCTCCATTTATTATTTACTCCTTTTTCATTTCCTTAATGGGCTCAGACATCGACCACAGCCAAATCCACAATAAGGTACACAATAAGCCACTGCATAGATTTCAATGCACGATAGTCGTTGCTTTGATTTTGTTTGCATCAATAAAAGGCTTGGCGTTGAGTAGAAACAAAGAAAGCTGAAACACTATAATTTATCTGATCAGTCCTTTGTCTGGTGTCGGTTTGTACAAGTTTGTCATTTCTATTTGTTCTGTTGTACCTCTGACAATAAGTGCACAATACACACTCAATGCAACACACACTGCATTAATATTCCTCACACTCTTCAAACTCAGACTAAGCTAAAGTGGTTATCAATCATAAACTGAGAGATGCACACTTTTGTTTACATACGGACATAAACATTTCCCTCCGCAGGTAGTTTAGAAAGAATTAGATGTTCAAACAACTGCACATAGAGAAGTGAATGAAGCAGAACAACTTGAGAAAACACCCTTTAGATTAGGGGGCCATGAGATTACTACTAACACTTTCTTTTTTATATTTACCGTGGAGCTCAGTCAAAACCTGCTATTTGAGATGAAAGATTTAACACATTTAAAAGTAAAGTAAGAAAGTAAACGCAGCACTCTCATGCATTTTGGTTTTAAATAATAGTTGGTGATGGTGCTGAATTCAGACCACATGAAAATACTGGTAGGTCATGAATTTAAACATTCAAAAAGAAAAGACACTAACATGGACCACCTGCATTATGCCATCCATTGGTGTTGTTTTACTTCTGTAATGTTACTCAACCATCCAGTTGGAGGTCTAACAATGTTGCGGTGGAGTCTGTAGGTTCAAAGCTCTCATCATTATGGCCCAAAAGAGAAACACTAAAGACATAACAAGTCTCCCTTCCCTCACCAAACCTCAGAGGTAATCATCTGATAGTAATGGCCCGGCCGCAAGGCTGAAGTGTCTACTCAGCAGCCTGGGCTCCTGCCAAGCCATTTCCGAACCTCAAGCATCATGCCCCAATCATGCCTCATATCTCTTTTGTCAACACCTGACTGACAAACACTAAATTCTTAACTTCCTTTCTATCAATTCCTTCTTAAAAAAAAAAAAAAAAAATCTTTCCTATCCTTAGCTTTGTATGCTGTGCTAGGTTTTTAACTGACTAGTTTTTTGTGCACTTATGCTTTTTGTTACCTTGTGTTGTTGAAATTGCTTCCATTGTTTTCCTCACTTGTAAGTCGCTTTGGATAAAAGCGTCTGCTAAATGACTAAATGTAAATGTAAATGTAAGAATCTCTTCCTGATGAGCACACCTTTCCAACCCATCAACTGTCCGGTTTTTGTCTTTGTCACACAACCTGCACAGTGGCACACAGGGTCATCCAAGACCTATACCGAAGCTTTTGAAGTGAAGCAACCCAATAGTGAGTGTTTTAGAAAGTGCTGGACTTGCAGTTTTACCAAAGAGGCAGGAAATCAACTTGTTGCCAACTTCAGGTAATGTGTTGATACAGCATGCAGCAGGAAATGCCCAATTGCACAGTGTCTGACGCAGTAGAGAACAGTGATGGTGTGGAAAGGTATGATAACATATCCCACATGGCCATTGAGGTGAAGACAAACAGAGGGAGGGAGGAGTTGGTGCAAACACTAAATGCAAGTTTAAGATAGTGTTTCATGGCATCTTGGAGCAGATAAGCTCAATCATGCCCAGGGCTTTTTAGAGACACGAGACAGGCTTTTTATCTGTTCTTCTGTGAGACCAAAACATTTTGCTCTCCTCTGGCACACTGACAGCCGAACAGTATTTATGAAATCCATTCTCCTCTCTTTTGCTTTTCTCCACAGTGAATGATGCCCGCTGAGCCGTTAGGACACTGAGATGTTGCTGCCGGGAACTTGTAGTCCTAAACTTATTACACTGCCTTAGTCCAACATCCACAAGTCCAAGAGTAATTTAGAAATACTTGAAACCACTTAGATTCAAATTAGACAGAAACAGTGATCCAGGGAGACAGATAGTACTTGCTGTGTCAACAATGTGCTATGGGTATCAGCGTCCTGGGATCTGCCAAGAATAAGTAAATAATTTGCAGAGGAAGCTCATGTTACTATATCATCAACACATAATGGTAATAATCCATATTTGGTAATAACTACACCAACAGAAGTACAATTTAGTAAACTGTACAATGGAAAAAACAGCAGGAGGAAACAGAGGCAAGACTGAAAATCCAGAAACACCTGGCTCAAATTTAGAAATAACTCAACTTTATTTATTGTTTATAGAAAGAAAACCATTTGAATCCCAAAAGTAATTGTGTCAAAGTCAAATCAAATGCACTCAACTTCTTGAATTTAACTTCAGTGTGATGCCAGTGACAGAAGCCAAAAAGTGGAAAAGCAGTATGAAATGTAAGAAAATTCTTTGGTTGCTGTTCACACACAAAGTATTATTCAGCAGGTAATGTGTGGTAAAGTCTACCGATTGTGTTAAAAGCAAACCTGTGAAATCAGCGTGGGTTTAGTCTACAGCAATAAGGGCAGGGAATCGTTCAGGACATCACGATTTGATTCGTTCCTTTGATCCGGTGTAGCAGGATACGGTATCGATAATGCCCTTTAATGCATTAATCATCATCAGAATCGGATAAATTTAACTTATTGAAGATTTAATACATACTTTTCATATTAATACAAAAACAATTGCATGTCAGTGTTGTTCACTTCAACAGCCTTAATAGCTCATTCATCATTTATTTGTGTTTGAGTCTTTTGTTACTGAATAAAAATGAAAAGAGAAAAAGGGTCTGTCAGTGACTCACTGGTCACAGACACACCTGACTAAGCGTGGACAACAATGCTTGGACTAACCAAGTATATATCAATACTAAAATACAATAGTGACACATTTACAATTCAGTCCTTGTTCTGGCAGTGAACTGAAATAACAGTGTCTTTCAGACTGCGCTGCTCGACTCAGCCATGAGCAGTAGGGAGCATTACCAGAGTTAAATTAAAGCAGTTTAACTTGGATACCTTTAATTTGACCCCTCTCTTTTTCCACAGGGCCAATGTGAACAACAAAAAGTCATCTTAGAAGATGCAAAAACCTCTCTGAACACATGGCTAATTTGCATAAATCAACTAAAGTGCCTACACTCTGCAGAGATGCTACTATACTCTTTCCGTTTATTAATTTCCAGCCACTTTTCTAAACCAGTGCATCCCAGAAGAAACATGATTCCTTTCTCTGTGGATTATTACTGTATTTTTTTTGTCTGCAGGGTTTTTAAAGGCGTAATTTGAGCTGCTCTGTTGTTAGCAGCAGTATTAGCAACAATACAGTGTGCAACCATGGACAGCAGTGTGCACCGACCGGGGAGCAATGCCGCCCACTAATAGCCGGAGGATGTATTGATATTAGGGGCTAAAATATCAATATTTTGTGGTTTAAAAAAATATGCATTTATATCTAAGTATAATTTTTTATTTACACAGCCCTAACAGCATTTTAATAGCACACAACTAAAAACACGACAGCCAAATAATCTACTGCAGAGCTGTCTAACAAAGAAAACAGGTATTTAATTAACTAGTATCATATTTCTTTTCTCAGGTTAGTCATATTTACCGTTACATTAAATGTAACACTGTGTGGGGAAATATGTTTACAATGATGTGTATTACATATTATTTTTAATAATTTAACAAATACCCAATTGTCAAATTCATTTAATTATATTTTTACACTTTTTTTGTTATACCTAAGTGCACATTATACGGGATTCATCCCACTTTCATCCCCGATTGCCCCTTTACATTAATCCTTGCACATCCTAATGATTCTACTCTGTCTAAAAAATGGGTTTAAAATGTGTCAAGCCTTTAGAGTGAGAGGCATGACATGGCGACACATAACGTCTTTTTTAGCCCATTTGCTGTATGTATTTTTCTGTTTTGGTCTCATGTGTAATGGTGGACTTTGTAGCAAACTGTTCAATAAAGTGGTTATACACAGATAATATTCTCTTCTTGTCAAAATAAAAATGATGCATCACACACACAAAAAAACATATTGTCCTAATGTGTGTTGTCGAGCTACCGCAGATAGTATCTCTGCTTCTGAAGGGCCACTGTCTGAATCACGTGTTGGGGTTTCGGGTTTTGGGAAGGTAGTGCTGCTAATAGAATTTTTTTGTGATAATATGGCAATCTTACTGTCTTGTTTAATGGTTTTGTTGTGAAATTATGTAATGGTCCAAACAATGCTGCTTTACTTTTCTGTTGTTATATAATTGTTTGTGATCCTGTTTGATGAAACTCCCACTTGTGTTTTCCCATTTGTTCAAATATAGGAGTGTAGCCACAGCTGAGGAGCTGTTATGAGCTTGACCCCGATGGTTTGAGGTGAACAATGCTCCCTTGGATCTCTCTGGTGCATCCCTTTGACCTTGGAAAAACAATTTCTCCTGAGTGTGAGGGGCTTTGAGGTTTGACCATAAACAACACTTTCTCAAATCGACAAGGCAATAAAGTTTATACCTTTTTATGCAACGGCAACATTGTGGTTTGGTTTTAAAATGAAAATCTTTGGTTGGAAATGCATCCTTGGATGCTGGTAGTTCTTAAATTATGACAAACATTAGAACATGGGCTTGTATTCTGACATTGTGTTGTCCATTTACTTGCACATAATACAGAACATTATTCTCCTGAACCTAAAAACATTGTAAGGTATACTTTTATTGTCCCACTTGGGAAATTTTGTCTATGGCACATGGAGCTGCATCACATCAGTCACAACAACCAACGTGACATGGCAGTAATAATAAAGAAGTTATGTTTAAGCACTAAATCTATTTTGTAGGAATTACACAGTCGTCCATATAAGGAGAAATAGACAACATAATACTGTGGGCTACTCATCCAGGTGGGCTAGACAGAGCTGTGTGTAGGCTGACCAGCTGCTATATTATTGCACATAGTGGGACATCACACAACTATACTTTTTGCATTAAAGCAACACTATGCAACTAAAACTGGGGAGCCTGAAAAACATTTTTTAAGCCTTAAATTTGGTATGATTTGAGATGAAACAAAGTGCTAATCCCTCGTTTAAAAGCCACATGTGTTAGGTTCAAAACATTCTTCACTGCATCTCGTCAGATCAACACAATTACATCACAACTCAAATCTAAGAAACATTTAGTAAAAGGTGACAGTGCCATTAGAGTCTACACAGCAGCATTTGTCTCCTTTTTGTCCTGGGTATACATTGTAAAAAGTTACATAGCGTTTGGTCTGTGGTTCTCCCTGAGGTCTCTGGTAAACATAAAGTATGTTGCTCAAAGTGAGCAATGGCCTGTGAACAGAGAGGAAAAACAAAACCCTCACCAAGGTTTTAGCCAATGACATCAACATTTTGTCCATTTCGTCTTTCATTTCTCCGTCTTGTGCCTTGCCAAGACACTGATCCTCTTTAACTTAAGCTGAGCCCACATCACTAACGTGCTCGGAAAGGCAGAGAAATCACTTATTAAAGAAGAATTTTCAGCAAGAGATATGAATGTTTTCTCCACCCGCAGGACTTGGCAGAGCTAGATCGGTGCAGCTTCTGTGTTATTTGAAAGTTCAGCGCACTCGATCAAACAAAGTGGACAGTGTAATGTACCTGATCGCACACTAAAACCCCATGCTGGATACAGACTGACATAATTCTCAGTGATTGGTCTTTTAAAGAGATGCTCGTAATACCTGCGCACTTTGGATCGTGTTAAAGAGATGTGTGGGTATTAGGTTGGTAATCCTTTCTGAAGGAGCAGTAGATATTTAAAAGGAGCACTTGTCTGCAGTAAAAATTATATTTCGGGTTTATCAAGTGGCTCCTTCTGAGTCAAATCCAAATGATAATCAAAACATGTGCTTGACAAAAAATGGTTTAGCCTACTGCAAGCACTACAGAAATCCAAATCCAAATTACAGTTTGTTCTCCCAACCACTATGTGCCGCTTTGTAATTAAAACATAAAACATAAGGCCAAAGAAAGCAGCTACAGGTGCTGCTAATTGAGGCAATTAGTTTATTTACTATGTTCATTTGGCCTGGAGTTGTGTATTTGAGTGTTTTTTTTTTATATAAACACATTATGCAATACAATTATGGACTTCTTCTTGAACAACATGCGTAAGGAATTTGCTGAACATTAACATTAGTGTATTAACCTGTATTGGCCTGGTTAGCCACTACACAGTGTTTTACGTGAGCATGAACGCAGTGGTTTCACATTAACCATACTGGCACCTCTCGGAGCCCAGTAAAAGTCTGGTGCCAGAATTCAGAGTACCTCAGTAACTCGAGTACTGAGTACCGCCACTTCTAGTCCCTGTACGCTCTCTCAACTTCAAAACTGTAAGACCATATTACCAATGAACTTCTGCTTTTACTTCAGTATGACAAGGCGCATGCGTAATACACGCTGTTTTGATTTTTACTGGCAGCAATGCCTATCTCAAGGAGGAAAGAGGAACGGAATGAAAAGGGAGTGCAACAAATAAGGAAAGGGAAAAAACACTCATAAAATTATGCCCTTAAGGGACTCAGAGAGAACGCGTTCAGAAAACGGACATGGTGAAAAATCCCCAAGTCAGCCGGACACAGGTCACACTGCAGGTCAGAAAGCTAAGTCCACCTCCGCTGTTAAAGTTGCCTTCACTTGTAGCGTCAGTACACAACCTGTTGCTCTCACGTCCGATTCCACATCTGTGACAGTGCTGCTAACAGCGACATTGAACGTTTGGAGCACAACTTACCAAACTGCTGGTCAATAGTGCATAAACATTAATTTCTCCTCTGAAAGTGGCTTATGAGCAAAAAAAAAAAAGGTTTGGTGAAAGAACTGTAGCCAGATCAGTAAACATGTGGCCTACATAGATAATAAGGACTACGAGTTTATTATTGGCCTGTAATAAATTTAATTTCATTCATTCATTTTTTTCCGCTTAGTCCTGTTAGGGGTCAGAGGTGACTGGAGCCTATCCCAGCAGCTTTGGACCTGAGGCGGGGGTACTCCCTGGACAATGCTCATGTTGGTCGCAGGGCATAATTTTTATTGAATTGCTTTCATTTATTTTGTGTTTAACATATAGCCTAAATATATCCTTAAAAACTTAAGTAAAAATATGCTGATAATAGGTTATAAATCAAGTCATTGTAATACGTTATTGTCTTCTGGTTAATGCTCCACAAACACAGATAAGTGTACCAGCACTTTTTTGTCCACTTAAAGCACTGAATTAAAGTAATATTCTACCATTTGTGCTTAAATAATAAACTTGTTTTTGCAGCCCATAGGATTTGCTCACTACGGCCTTTTTGGAAAACCATTTCTCTCCAAAAAGCTCAGAAGCAGGATATGTTATAATCATTTTTTGACAGATAAATGTGTAAAAAAAAAACATCTGAATGAAAGTGGGTCCCTCTGAGAGCAGGATCAGTTTGCTAGAAGGAGGAAGATCACTTTATAGGCTGCAGTAATTATAAGGCAAAATGTAAATATCAACTGTGAGACTAAATGATCAGCAAAGTCCACGTCCCAATATCAAAGGATAAATGAGGGACAGAAGGTAGTGCCATAAACTATTTTCAGAGGAATGTTATAAGCTGCTGTAGGAAGTATGTGACAGGTTTCTGAGTAGACTTTAGCTCTCTGTCATCCAAAAGAACAGCATCAGGTTTAGCCAAAAAGCACTTAAACACGAGGAACCACAGCTCCAGGAATGTGCAGTGTCTGAACTCAGCACATTAAATCAGTCACTCCTCACTAACTGAGCCCTGTATCCAAGATGAGATTACTCCAATGGGACTGCCGCAAATGACCAAAATAGGAATGTATTTTACTCAAAACACAAGTTACAGGGATTGGAGGTGATTTTGTAATAAACTTATCTTTTTGAACTTCGGGGCTTAACCTTTTCAAATTCCTGCTCCAACTTCCTATTTTATTATATTTATTTTTTTCGGATTCCACAATGCAAGTTAAGTAGTTTATTTTCTTTGGAGAACAGTTTAGAAGGAATTAATTACTTGGGGTCCAAAAGTTGGAAATTGTATCTGCCATATCTATGCGCTTGGACCCTAATTTAATTCACCTTTGATTTTGCACTAAAACCCTCTCACCCGTGAAGGAAAGCAACAAGATACAAAAAACCTCTCCTGTCTGTTCTCTGTAATAATCCAAATGTGTCTGTGGTGGTGAGGGGCTGGTGCGTCATGCGCGCTCTGCTCATGTTTGTGTGTTTGGTCAGTGTTTGGCGGAGCTGTGCGCGATGAGAGGAGACCCCCACACTTCTCTGTGAGCCTCTCGAGAGGAGGACTGCACCAGGACCGCGTCCTTGCGCTTGTTTGGAAGTGAAAACAGGCTGACCATGCAGACTTTGTGAGAGCTCTGGGTGTTTTAGGAAAATTCTTTCATTGAGTTCAAACCGCTTTAAAGCCTGCTATGGAGGAGCTCTTGTGGCAAAATGAGTGGGAGCACTGACAATGTCACAAACTTGTGGGAAAACGCTTCCTTGCAGCTTGGTGCGGTCGCGGGCGCGTCATCGAACAGCTCCAGGGGGAACCACACCGCGGTGGTCCTCAGCCGGGCTATCCCGCTCGGCCTGGTGCTGGGGGCGTTCATTGTGTTTGCCATCGCGGGCAATATCTTGGTCATCCTGTCCGTGGTGTGCAACAGGCACCTGCGCACCCCGACCAACTATTTCATCATTAACCTGGCCATCGCGGACCTGCTGCTGGGCACAATGGTGCTGCCCGTTTCAGCCACGCAGGAGATCCTGGACTACTGGGTCTTTGGGCGCGTCTTCTGCGACATCTGGGCGGCATTGGACGTCTTGTGCTGCACTGCGTCCATCATGAGCCTGTGCGTCATCTCTATTGACCGCTACATTGGAGTGAGCCATCCGCTGCAGTACCCGGGCATCGTGACGGAGAAGCGCGCGCTGCTGGCCATGCTTGGCGTATGGGTGCTGTCCGTGGTCATATCCATCGGGCCACTGCTAGGCTGGAAGCAGCCACCATCGCCAGACGACACAGTGTGCCTGATCACGGAGGAACCCTTCTACGCTCTCTTCTCCTCCCTGGGCTCCTTCTACATCCCGCTCGTGGTCATCCTGGCCATGTACTGCCGCGTCTACATCGTGGCCAAACGGACCACAAAGAACTTAGAGGCCGGTGTGATGCGCGAGAGGATGAACTCGAGTGAGCTGACCCTGAGGATACACAAGGGCTCGCAGGTTAACGACGAGCCCAGCGCGTCCACAACCGGCAAAGGTCGCGCGCACCAAGCCAGAAGTTCACTCACTGTCAAACTTCTTAAGTTTTCCCGCGAAAAGAAAGCGGCCAAAACTTTGGGAGTCGTGGTCGGCATGTTTACGCTTTGTTGGCTGCCTTTCTTCCTCGCTTTGCCAATAGGTGAGTTCAGTAGGGTTCAACAGGTCCATCCACAACACACAGGCCTACTCCACGTTCTGATGCTGCGCTTTCTGACACATTAGGACAATTCATATATCCACTGTTATCACCACTTCCCAACAATGTCTCTTATCAACGATGTGTGAAAACACGGTCGGGTCATGTCCAGCAATGGACAGTACTCTCTAAATGCCCCTAAAACTCAGATACAGCCTGCTACTGCTGCCCCACATACAAAATATTACATCCAGGTTGTAAAATGTATCACTCCCAGTTTTCAAACTACACTGTTGTCTTCTATTTTAATGTTAAATGTTAAACACATACACTATTAATTACTTCACAGTATAAAACGTCTACACCTTTGCTTCATGAGCACCTTCTTAAACCTTTTTATTACCAGTACCATCTGCTATAAGGCATTGCATTTACTGAACTGACTTATATATGCACTAATATTTTATGTGGTAATACTGAACTAATGTTATGTTGCTCCAATAAAGAAACATGGATTGAAGTCTTTGATAGACTATTGGACTGCTTTGGGGACACATTTAGACAGAAACTCAGCCCAAACTAAAATATGAACAAAATGACTTTACAATATAGACTGGGTAATACCACAGTGGCACTTGGAGGTAAAGATTGTATAGGTGTGGATCTTGTGTCCCCAATAAAAATCCTTGACCCTGTGGACACTAATGATATTAACAACTAGGCCTACTTATATTCCTAAACTATGTCCATCTAAACTCTACATATATCAAACCATTCATTCCATTCAGGGTCTCCCGAGGTTAAAGAGGTTTGCAGTAAAGTATTTTCATTCAAACTTATGTCTGCAGAGAGTCAGAATGAGATGTTTAAAGACTGCAGGCCTCATGAATCATAGCGCTGTTTGGAGAGCCTCTTGAGTAACATTTACTGGTCCAAACTGTCAGCCATAGAGTGGGCTCTGATATACTATATGAGCATTTTATACTGCAATCGTAAAAATAACATCAGCTATATATTTTGCATTGAGTCAAGCTTCTGTTGATGTTATTAGGTCACTATTATTTTTATGAGACTACAAAAAAACTGCAAAAAAAAAAAACCCTGTCATGTCTCAGTATTTAAAGTGAAATTTCTGGCTCTTTACAAGCTTCTCTAAGAATTTCTAGCGTTACAGTAGTACTTTACTCACTTTGCTCAGTTTATCTGTGATGCATAAATGTTACATGTGCCAGGTGGTGGGTAGGTGGTCTCTCCTGTGCTGTGGCCAGTTAATGTCATGGGCTATGGTGCCCTCAGCAGCTCTGCTTCATGCTACTTTACAAATTCCTGAGGAAATTAAATGATATATTCTGCAGTCAAATATTCATGCTGGGAGGGATGCTAAGAATACAAATATTTCTTATTTAGTTGGATCATAATGCCTCTGAAGCAAAGCTCACATCAGTTGAATTATACTGTATATATCTGTTTTCTTGGCTCACATTTGTATGACTACAACGTGTTTGCATAAAGCGCACGCGTATCCTGTGGTCATAGAGGAATCTGTTTATGCTCCTGGCTGTACGCTTTGGCTCATTACACCTTACCAGAGGAAGAATCACTCGCAGTGTCGCGAAGCAAAGATTATTTTGCCTCAGGGCTCTCGGTGAGATACAAGAAGCACACAAAGGTCTGGTGTGTGGACCCTTCAGACTTTACAGAGGAAAGGTTCAGGCCTGGTTTGTTTACCCTCATACCCAACCAGCACACTGACTCCAAAGCTGACTTCCAAATACTAATGGCTTGAATGTTGATAAATTATTTTCACTGATCCATGAATGCAAACCTCTATTATTTTTGGTTTTGATAGCGAAACTAGAGCGAGAACGGAAATAACAACAGAGCAAAATGGACCTTTCTGCATTTGTGGTGTGCTTTATGTTCCGGGATTTAGGGATTGGATTTAAAGCATTTACTAACATATAGTTGAGGCAGGTTGAGCAGTTTAATGTCCTGTCCAACGACAATGTAAACATTACAAGTAGGGGTTGACCCACTAACCTTAGGGTTAATTGCAGAGTCTGAGGCGAGTCTCTTAAAAACAAAGATTTCAGTTTGCCGATGCACAGAGGTGAAGTTCCCCGCTTTCAAAAAAGTAATCAATCAACAGCTTGTCAATGTAATTTACTTCAACAAGATTCCATTATTACATTTTACTGGAAAAAGTTGAAGAGGAAAAACACTGACAGGTAAAAGTGTCAACCTGACATGAAGCAGTGCTCAGTTCTGGCAGCACTTATTCATAAAGTCAATATAGTTTTCTTGTAAAAATGATTCACAGTCACTTTGCAATATAGCATTTTATTCAAAACTCTTTCTCTTCTCATCAGAATATTGTTGTTATTGTGTCTTGAAGTTGATTAGCTAAAATGAATTGCTACCAACATCTGTGACACGAGTTAACCAGGAAGTAAGGTGGCTAACTTTGAATTCTTTGAGTCTAACCTTCTTTCTTGGTGCCATGCTATCATCATTATTCACTTTCTCCATCTTCATTCGATTGCGCACCAACATAGGACATCTGTCTCAACAGTTTACAGTCTTTAACAGTTGAGTTCAGTGACTTCAGATTTAGTTCTGTCCAGTTCTAGATTTTGTCAAGCCATTGCCTCTGCTCCTCTTTCTTTATACTTTTCCTTCAAAGCAGCTCACATCCAGAGTTGATCGCTTGGCATGGCCATAGAGCTTCAGGACTCTTAAACTGATTGTGGGTGTGATTACGGTTAAATGCTATATTCCAGACCAAACCGGCCCCTGCTCTCTCTAGTTCTCTAAAGACAATATAATGTGAAGGTGTTGTTTGTCGCCTCACATCTGAACCTGACCTGACAGAGCAGTAATACTCCATCAGCATACCGCCCACAGATTGGGGTTTCCTGTCTATACTTGTTATTATCCTGCAACTTCCGCTGCATTTATGTGTAGAGTGGTAATCTCTGTGACACAAAGTGGGCCACAGTGGCAGAGGATTACACACTCTCCAGTTTGTACAGGCATCCACAGTAATAACAACTCAAAAGTTCATGCCAGTGATCAACATTTTTAACATCAGAACAATTGTGAACAATGTGCACCAATGTAAAAAGTGAAAAGAGACTATTCTGTGTATCCACAAAATACATTGGAAGTTATCATCCTCACTTTTAATAGTTTTGTTTTTTAATCTAGAACCAATTTTCTTGCACGTCTTGTTATTTCTGACCCAAGAAGTGCACTTTTTAAGCAAATGAATTATCATCCGTTTCTTCTAAATGAGCGGTGATTATAATTTAGATTGCACGGATGATTACTTGAACAGAGGAGAAGCATCTCTGCAAATAATTAGTAATGTTTTTCAATGTCACTTTGATTGGTACTCAATTTGTCCGATTTTTGGGAGCTCCTAATGAAGAGTTTGATCGACTCATCACGTAATCAGCCTCTTATTCATCTCCCGTTCATAAAATATTACAGCTAAGTCATATCCAGACATTTGGGGCATTTAGCCCCCTGACATTGGAGGAAACCATTTAGAGACATAGAGAGATAAAAGTTTAAGACATGTCTCACTTAATGATATCAATGGACTCTATTGTTTGAAACACTGGGACAAAAAGGAGATTGTTTTACTGGACACATTTTCACATTTACACCCGGAGCAGACAGCAATGTCCTGTGAAAGACATGTATTTCACAATTGGTGCCAACAGCAGAGGAAAAATGTGAGAGAAGCCAACACTTTTAGGTGTTAGCCAATGGTTTCCGGGTGTATGTGTTTGGGAACTGATATTGTGACTGTCTGTTGAGTGTGAGTGGGCTTGTTGTTGTTAACGAGGCCGGTCCCTGTGCTCCGGGGGTAATTGAGACGGCTTTTGAAAAGAAAAAATAATGAGAATGCTAAGTGTCAGAGCGATGGGGGAGAATGGAGGTGGCAGGGCAGCAGGGGTGAACGCGCCAGTCTAGGTGCTGTCAGACCAGTGCTCCCAAAATAGCTACACGTTATGGTTTCATCAAAAGCAATTTGAGAGGCTAATAAAGGCGCTGTCCTTTTAAATCTAGACATATTAATCATGTGCATAGGTGTGTTATGAAACAGGATGGGAGGGGTGACACGTCTCCCAATTAGAATAACAGGATGCATTGTTTTGTTAAGATGTTCCTGTTCATAAGGTGTGCTCAGCTCAGGAAGGAGGTGCAAGCCTTTCTCTTTGGAGAAGGGTTAAGAGTATAAACCTCCCATCGTTATCTGTGGACAACTGTTCAGGCTATATCCTTTCAACATAAACTCTTTAAGGGACAAAAATATGGAGTGCGCGTTCACATAAACCATAAACATACAAATATGTGACGTTTCTGTCTGTGTGGTTTCCTGCACTTTTATCATGTGTTTGTGTGGAGAAGGACCCTCAAGGTCCCTTGGGTTTGTTACAGTGGGGGCCTCCAGACATGAAGGGGCCCCATGTACAGAAAATGCTTTATTAAAAATACAGATCATGGCCATTAATAATACAGTATACCATTATAGATTTGTTATTCTACAACCTCCTTAAATGAATCTTTATCAAATGAAACTGAATAAACACCGAGAGTTTTTTAAGATGTGGCCTGTTCCCAGCTCTCTATTTTAATCTACCGAAAAACACTAAATCACGACTAAAACCAGGACTAAACCCGGACTAAACAGGACAAGACACGATTAGATCAAGGAATAACTCAGGTCTAAATAACTAACTACCTGTCCGGATCTGCAACTACAGTGAGATTAAATCAGAAGTAAACCAAGAAATAGATTAGGGCTAAATCCACAAGTTTTGGAAGTTTCAGTGAATCCTATTTTTTTCCATTTTATGTTTGAAGAAATATTAAGAATTTCTTTCTTGTTTCCTAGCTGATAACATCCTTTTCTCTAGCAACGCTGAAGAGACCATCCAGTAACAACAGCAGTTGAAATACCAGCTGATGGTTTTGTCTCCGGTGGACACATTATTCAGACAGCGCTTTCAGGTCACAGTCTGCGAATGAACAGCTGATCACTGATATAAGACTTAGACATGACATGTATCACAGACTTTTTGTATAAATGGATAAGAGCTGATTTTATGTTCCCAAGTTCATTTTACAGCCTCGGATTCATATAGAAACAGGTTTTACTCTTTCTGGCCCACAACTCAATGCCTCTAAGTCTCGTCTTTCCCATTTATTACTTAATGGGTTTATTAATTCTCTGTTTTATTGTAAGGTTTTAGTGCCTTGCCTGAATACATTAGCATACTCTAGTTGTTTTCTCTTTAAGCAAGAGAACAGGTCTGCAAAGCTGCATGGTGTTTCTAACCCAAGGCTTCATGAGTGCTGCTAAAACAGAGGAGAAAAGGAAAACACACATTAGTGCTACAGAGATTTCAACATTGTATCAAAACACATTTAAATTAATGGCATCAGACCTGAATGTGTTTTTATGGAAGCAATTTACCTTAAAACATTAAAACATTTTCTGTGTCTGTTCCCAGTCAAACAGAAGACTCCATCTTTACAGGGATCACTGCTGCCACCTGCTGGTCTGAATGTAGCAGATTTAGCAAAAAGCTTGTGGAAACTTACAGTGATTTAATGTATTGACTGTGAATTTGATTTCAGCATGAAAATGTAGATTTAATTTGAAGAAAAGGAAAATACTAGGAGAGCTTACTCGAAGTTCAGAACAGTGTTGAATAATCAGGTGCTCTTGTGAAACAGGGCTTGGCTACAAATGACACAAAGAAAGGATTCAAAGCAATCTAATTGAATGAAAACCAACACATCTCGACTCTAACGAGTCTTCATCAGGGTACAATAGAATACATGTTGAATGTAGAATGTTTAAAGTTACTATAATACAAGAAGAAATCCCCCACTTTCCTACAGGCCATCAATCAGCCTTCACTGTTATTGTAAATGCTGACTTCTAATATTTTTCCCTTGTTTGGTCTTGTGCTGTAGGCTCTTTCAATGTGCACCTCCGTCCTCCTGAAGTCCTTTTTAAAGTTATCTTCTGGTTGGGCTACTTCAACAGCTGCCTGAACCCCATCATTTACCCATGCTACAACCGTGAGTTCAAGTTGGCTTTCATCCGCATCCTTCGGTGTCAGTGTCACCAGCGCAAACGTCCTGGCTGGAAGGCCTACAACTACCGTTCCTCAAACTTTAGCTCTTCTAGCCACTCTCGCAAAGGCTCTAATGACCACAACTCCAGCTGTCTGAATGGCAGCCAACGCACTCTGTCCTCGGCCAGCCCCAGTCCCAGTTTCTTAAATCGAGGTCTCCCAACTTGTCCAGAAGGGGAGGCCTTATATATCTGGGGCGCCAACACCCCAACTCCTTCTAGTCCCAGCTTGCTTCCTGGGACGCCCACAGACTCTCACCCCGGGTTGCTCAGAGCAGAAGTTAAAGGAGTAAAAACAGCTGAGGATGCTACTGCTAATGTGTTCTCATTCTCCTTTGGGAACTTCAGAGACAAGGGAGGCATTGGCAAAGACAGCATTGTGCCTGCGGACAAAGTGTGACACTGGGACAACAGTTTATGTGGTATTTCACATGTTCACCGGTTACATTGCAGTCAGTGCACTGTCATTGTTGTAAGTGGTCAGTGTGCGGTGGAGATGTGTCTGAGTAATAATGCTGCTTTTAACAAGGTGTTTTTTGCTATTTTCCTGTATCTGTGGCTGACACAAATGAAATTCCAGGACAGAAAGACATTTTGGGGAACATGCATGCCATGTGATAAACTTTAAGGGCAATCCTGTAATCCCAAACTATCCTGAGCACAACTTTTGCTGCGTTGAACTGAGGTTGTGAAGGCAAATTTAAGTAATCTGTGCAACAAGCAAATCACAAATTCACTTTATGTTTGTAATACAGTATGTGGTGGATATAAAATATAACTTGGTTTCTCTACTGTGCGCACAAAAACAATATAAGGTTATATGTCTGGTGTTTAAGAAATTGTTGATGTCTGTATTAGAATGTGACTGAGACATGAATAAACTCAAAAATCGTACTATGTAGTTGGCAAGTCTGTGGTTGTGGAAAGACTTTTAAAAAAGAAGAAAAAGTCTCAAATTAACTAAGATCTTAAGTCTGTGACTGTGTGGGCAAACGAACCTCCCATTCCCGTTGGACTGAGGGCAATCAGGGCTAGGTGCAATATAATGTGGTACAAAGTGATAACATGCTGCACTGAATATGATAAAACATACATATAAACTGCAGAGAGTTTAGCATACATTAAGCTTTTTCCAAGCACTTTAATTTAAAAACATAGCTTTAATCAAGCTCTTCCATTTCCATTTTAAGTTTATACACTACCACACTGATCATCTAATAGTTATAGCCTTTTGTTTGCTTTTGTTGCCGGTTTGTGTCAATCAATACATGCGCATGACGAGACAAATATAACATATAAAACAAAGAACAGCAGAAACTAAAGATGTTGATTGTGAATTTTTGTTGAGCAGGTTTATATATATATATTTTTTTTGCAGCATTATGATTTTTAACCCAGAGGCTAACAAACGCTTTAATATCCACACAGAGCTTCTTTAATGATGCCAACGGTACAGCTCTTCTCCAAATCAGCATTTTAAAGTTAGTGTTTTGTTCTTTCTCTTGCCCATCCCTAATCATGGCCATCTTGGGGAATCTGTTCATCATGGCTGCAGTGGCATGTTTCCAAAGCCTCCATACACCCACCAAAGTTTTTGTTGTCTCCTCAGCTGTGGCAGACTTTCTCAGCACTGTGCCAGAGATGCCTTTCAGTCTGGTGAGCTCTGTCGACAGCTGGTATTTAGGACATTGCTTCTGCCAAGTCCATTTCCTTCTGAATGTCAGTCTTTGCATCCATTTATAATCTTAGCTGTGTTGTTTCGGACAGATACATTGCAGTGTGTGACCCCTCTTTACTTCTTTACTATCACACCAGAATGTCCACCAGAAGGGTTGGCACAGTGTTTCTGTTTCTGTTTTGCTGGATTCTGCCTCTGGTCATGTCCACGCATTGTCTTCCTCGGGATGTACAATAACACACCTCCTTCTGTTTTGAAGCTCAGATGATGCTCAGATCTGTCTGGCCACTTTCCAGCTTCCATTTTGCCATTTTATACTTCATCCTCCTTCATCCCTGCAGGTTTGATCTCTTTGGCATATGGGAAAATCTTCATGGAGGCCCAGAACAGATGAGGCAGATCTGTGTGATTGAGAGTGGGCAGCATCACTCAAACCAGAAGGACAGACTCCGATAGAGGTCTCCACAGTTTGGACAAAATAATCTAAAACCTGTTCAAATCCAAATAAAACCTGTTCAAATCCATTGAAAACCCTGTTCATATCCAGCTAAAACTTTTTAAAATCCAGATAAAACCTATTCAAATCCAACTGAAACCTCTTCTAAACCTCCATCTAAAAAATTGTTCAAATCCAGCTTAAGCCTGTTCAAATCCAGATAAAAACCTGTCCAAATCCATCAAAAATACTGTTTGAGCATGTGACCAGATAACTTAGTGAAAGTGTTATGCACATCTAAAACCTGTTCAATGTCAACATATTTATAAATGTCATTTTTGTGTATAAATGTTGTTGGATAATTTGATGACAGGTGTTACACTCATAAATGTCATTAGATAATTTGGTGAAAGTGTTATGCATCTACAACCTGGTCAAATCCATCTAAAGCCTGTTGTAATCCAACTAAAACCCATTAAAATTCATCTAAAACCTGTTCAAATCCATCTAAAACAGGGGTCCTCAACTAAAATTTTAATTAAAAGTTTACATGAGAGGGATGTTTCTGAGTGACACAGCTCACAGAAGAAAGGAAAATGTTACAAAATAAAAAGAGTCTAGATATCATTAAAAGCCAGAATAAAACTGAATTTGACCTAAGGGACCAGGCTCAGGACCAGGTCTGTTTATTAACATCAGCCTGGAATCTTTAAATAAATTTCCTTTATAACTGTGTGAGAACATTTCAAATACAATAAATTCAACATATTTGTTTTTTAAAGAAATAGAAACAGGTGCAATCATAATTCATAATAATCTTCCTGTTGTCATTCCTCTGAGGACAGCAGGTAGAAGAGAAAATGCACTGAGCATTTATTTTTAACATTAGTTGTTGCCAATAACTAAAATTTTACTGTTCAATTGCTCCAGGTTCATCTTAAAACAGGTTCAAAATCTGAATACAAAGATTTATTTCTTGTGTTTTCCCAGTAAGGGGTAGTAAAGGGGTAACATTTTAATCAAAATGCTTATGATTACTGCAACAGCATTTAG
The DNA here is from genome assembly GCA_024349245.1 of Neodontobutis hainanensis. Classification (NCBI taxonomy): domain Eukaryota; kingdom Metazoa; phylum Chordata; class Actinopteri; order Gobiiformes; family Odontobutidae; genus Neodontobutis; species Neodontobutis hainanensis. The sequence continues at coordinate 4,234,009 of JALDNG010000003.1, read as the reverse complement.
GATTCCCACAAAAAACTGACACTTTTGTTATTTGTCATTCAACTCAAAAAACTGTTTTACAACGTTTTTTAATCACTAACATTAACATATGTTAGGTTCAAATAAACATGAATGGTGTGAGATAATTACTCACATCGTTCGTGAGTTTAGATGAGGTCAAATATCCCAGACAAACGAGTCCCTCACTTACAACAGAATAAAGACAAACAGACAAATGCACATTTCACCAAATTATTAGACGTCTTCACTTCCCTCTGAGCTGAGTCTTTTTAATCCTGACACAATAAAGTTCCAGTGCTGGTTCAGTCCTGGAATTTATTTTGTGATTATAACATCTACGCTAAACATGTTCAATCTGCCGCTGCCGCGTCTGTAACCATAGTAACCCGAGGACCCACGCGTGTATATAGCTGTCCTAGAAGTGCCGGTTCAAACATATATTTTCCTCACTGTCCTTGTAATTCTGGAAAATGTATTGCAGTCCAGATCAAATTCTCTCAAGATCTGGATTCAGCCGGAGTCCAGCTGGCGGGGACACCTGATCTAAAACCTGTTTGAATCCAACTAAAACCTGTCCTAATGTTAATTGACATTCAAAATTAAATAGAAGCTTCCAAGTGTCACAATCTTTGGCCCCTGAAAGAATTCTTAGTTACAATACAACTCTTCCTTTATGAAATACCTTAAATTTAAGAAGTTTACAAGCGTCAGATGTTGGTTGACAAACTGTAGTCCCTATGGGAACCTTTTCACATGGCTAGTGGCAACTTCTGTTGCATCGTGGTCATTTCTGATTTTCTGTATGGACTGGAATAAGTAGGGTTAAATCGGAATTTGTGAATGAAGTAACATAAAACACATTTAAAAACCAAATGTTGGCTGTGGCATGACTATGTTGTCATTATAGCACACTATATTGTTTGTTTTTGATCCAAACTGCCACACATTATTCTGTATAAATTCTGGTTGTATTAGCTCCACATACTGCACAGTGTCACCTCATCACAAAGTTTGCATAGATTTATGCTGAAGTCATAGTTTCCGTTGGCAATAATTTTCTGGTAAATGATATTGCAGAACCAGTTTTCATTCATGTTTGGGTTGAAAAGGTCAAAAGGTTATAACTGTGCTATATAAGAGAAGGAATAATCAAGAATAGGTGTTAGCCAATGCAAAGTAGGCAAAGAACCAATATGTATAGTATAGTCACATGAGCTCTTAATTTATTATCTCATTTTGTAATTTTGTCATTGGGTTAAGTGAATAAAATGTTTTTATTATAAAAATGTCTTCCTCACTGTGAGACATGCTCCAACATGTAACCCATTCTCAAAGAGGGGTGAACAAATCTGTTAGTGACACACAAGACAAATTCTTAGAATTCTTTCCAAGTTACAAAATTGTTGCCACAAATGGGTATTGTGTAACTTGTAACTTGTGTAACTTGTAACTTGTGTAACTTGTAACTTGTGTAACTTGTAAGTTGTGTAAAGCTGTTCTCATACATTTGTTGGTTTAGTATCGTGTTGATAATTTGCAAATAGTTGGAGGAAAAAGGGAAGAGGTTTGACCACATACTGTAGGCCACGCCTCCTTTTTTATATGTCATAAACTGTAGCTGGGCTTGTGCTTTTCTTTCTCAACATGGCTTTCACGGGGAAATATGAGCTTGAGAGACAAGAAAACTATGAGGAGTTTCTTGAAGTAATTGGTAAATGAATGACAGCACTTTTATCTATACTGTGTATGTACATTGTGTATTTAAAGCCACACTTGCTCCTTCACAGGGCTCCTCAACGCCAAGACAGACCACAAAGTGATAACAGAGGTGCTTCAGGATGGGAACCACTTCACTTGGACACAAACAATACCAAACTGGACCTGGACCAATACTTTCACAGTGGGACAGGAGTGTGAACTGGTCACAATGACAGGCTCCAAATTCAAGGTGAGTCAATAGGACACTAAACAGATTAGGCTAATCAATAGTGAGTGGACATTGACATGGTGCCCTTTTGTCCTTGAACTATAGGCCCCTGTCTCTATGGAGGGTTGCAGGCTTTCTATACCATTCCCTCAATACAGTTTCACAGCAGAGCTTAAAGAAGATAAACTAGTCTTGGTGAGATATGCATTTAAATGTATTTTTGATAAGTCATATTCTTTATGCATTGACGTAGACGCTTACTTTACTAGACGTATGCTTTCTTTTCAAGTGCCAATACCGCTATGTCTAACCTAAATTATCTTTACTTTCATTGTGGTTCTAGACTTGCGTAACTCCGGGAGAGAAGGGTGTGACTTTCACGAGAGTGAATAAAAGGATCTGAGGATCTGCGAGAATGGGCATGTCTTGGGAAAACTGCACAAGGAGCTTGTGAATGTGTATCCAGCTCCAGCATGAATGTCAATCACACATGTACAGTTTACAGTGTCTATTCCCAACTCACTGATAAAGTAATGTTATTTTGAAGTTTCTGAAGTATTGTTGGGTGTGTCATTATAAACTATTGTCTCAATGGCTATGTCTCAGAAGATTGCACAAAAATAAAGCACACTTTGAAATACTGAGTTTTGTTTGAAAGCTTTTTTGCAATGGTGAACAATTTGGAATATCTGTGTCTGTTCTTGACTGGTCAAAAACAGACAGCTACACATGATGCTTAATATTGATCCAAACTCTACCTATCTCTTATCAGCCTTATTAGTCAATTCCTATTTGTCTCGATAAACAGATTGGGTTAATTGTAAACAAACCCTTCAATGAGCTTCTCTCTCAGCTCGAGCCACAAGGGCGAACCAACTGGTTGTGACTGATCATTACAAAAGAACAGAATGCCTTTGGGAGTACTTTACACAGCTTAATGGGCTTTAAAATGTCTTGTTATAAATATGCTGGTTTCTAAATGAATTAATTTAATCTTAAGAACCACTTTGGGAAGTTATTTTTTGTAAGTGTGTGTCTCCATTCAAGTGAAGGAAAAACAAGCTGTTTTTGTTTGTCTTAGTCTGGGGCGTTTGTTGTCCAAGTACACAGTGTGAAAACAGTTTTTACTCAGTCTGCTGAGACCACTGGTGTTTACTTCATCAACTCCCAATTATCCTTTCTAATAGAATAGAAGAAATGAGATCTAGACAACAGGCAGAATTTGAGGTAAAATGCACATGCTTGGTTAGGAAAAGAGTTGGGGTTTGTTTACAATTTGTTTGTCAACATAAATAAATAAAAGGAGTCATCTGGAAACCCTTCCCTCCAGGACAGGGGTAGGTACTAACAACCACGGGGAATAACCTTCATTAAGTTGCACCTACTTCATATCCCCACTAGACGGAGCCCTTATAATTCAGTACAAACTGCACTGGCTGAAAAAGAAAGAAAAAAATCATATGAATACGGATCAGAGTTCAATCCCTGTAAATTATATTATTAATTTTATTTAAAAAAAATAGAGTTTGACATTTTTGAAATTTCTTGACATTTTTAGCCAGTCTAGAATAACTAGGCTACATAAGTTAGATGGACTACAGTCCTTTGCATTTTTGCTGTGGATAATTTGCATTTTCAGGGCTGTGCTTGTTTGTCTGAGTTGGGTTTAGGCCTGCAGGTTTAGCAGTCATTTGAATACTTGATGAAAAATATTAAAGCTTTATTAAGAAAGTGCCCTGGCATATTTTATGTGTGGAAAGATTAAAAAAAGAAAACATTTAAATATGTAGCTAGATCATCTTTTATATAGGCTTCTAGAGTGTGTTGTATTAGCTGCAGTGGTGTGATAATATCCTCTGTAGTGTTGACTAAAGCTAAAGCAAACCCACAGAGAGTAAGAAAGACAAAGTGTGTCTGTTCCTTGCACCCCCACCTATCACAGTTTTTTTCCTGGAGGACACATGACAGCCCTCTAAGACAATAGCCTACAAGAGAATGATCCATGACCACATTAACAGTCTGGAGCACATCAGCATTCAGACTGTCCCACCCTTTTAATGAAGTCAAAACACCAATATAATTAGGCTACTCTTTACATAAACAAAAGTTACTTAAATCTATATTTGTAAAGGTAGTAGGAGCTGTGATAAGACATCAGCAAACAAGGCAGCTTCATTTCAAAATACAAAAATGGTAACTTAGGAAACTGCAAAACAACTGTAGTCGAAAGTGCAAAACTAAAGCTCAAGACTCTTCTGTTTGTAAAGGACAAGTCTAAATCCAAGCTTTATATGTGGCTATAATATCTTGTGTGTATGTGTGGGACATAGTGCACTGCTGCTGAATAGATTGAGTTAAATCAAAATGCTATGAAAGACGCAGTGTGGAGGCGGTGGGAGGGGGTAGAAAAGGCCAAGACTTGTTTCTTTAATGTCACATATCTTTTCCAACAGCCTGCAAAGTTCTTCTGTGCGATCATTCACTAGACCGCATGGTGATTAAAGAGTGGGATAAAAATTTACATCAATGCAGTACAACTCCAGTGTTTGATGAATAGTGGAGTCAGTGGGTCGAGGCTGAACAATCACTACTAATGAACTTCTAAACAAACTCCCGCCTGTAGACCACCCATAAAACACATTAATTCTTAAAACAAATAATAAAAAAATCTTAAAATTAAATAGTTACTTTATTCATATGGCTTTTTATCTGCTCTGTACCTACTTAGTCTTTTATTTGTTATTGGTGGTGCTGGTGTGCTTTGCTCTTGTAGCACCTAAAACCAAAGAAGGTTGAACTTTACCTGACAAAAAAATAAATAAATGAATGTAATTCTGAGGAACACTGAAAAACCTGCTGGGCATTTCTCTGAAGCTGATACATCACTACATACCTAACCCACCCCTACAGCTTGTTTAGATGAACAAGCATGTCTGCCGTAGTTATTGTTGTTTTCAAGTGCCTTCGGACATTTACAAAGCAATAAACGTGTTGTTCTTAGTTTGTTGTGTTTACGACTCGCTGAGACGGTGTGTTACCGTTGATATTTATTAATAACTCGATAATTATTTAAAGTCAGACGGGTAAATTAGGATTTAACGCTATGAACGAGTCAGGTTCAACGTTAGCTTCTTTAATAATTTTACCAACGGCTTAATTCTGGAAAATACTAAGGACACATGAATGCATCATCAGCCCGAGCGGACACAGTACTTCGGGTGTTTCTCGATCACGTAAACTCAGACAAGGTATGACCTCCATCTACGTCTGCATGTAATCTCATTTCCTTAAAGAGCAATGAGCCGTCTACAACAACAACAACAACAACAAACACAGTATTTGATTCAAATGTGTTTATTTTTTCATGGCACATTTGATCTCTTTTTTTTAAATCAGCCAGTGTCACTTAAATCAACACTACAGTTTGTTACAAAATCGTATAAAAATATAAGTTGGAAGTATATGGTGTTCTTTTATTACTATCACAAGTGTTGTTTGGTGTGATATCCACACCTTTTACTCAAGAGGAATTTCCAAGGTAAAACTAGCTACAAACAAAAGCATTCAGTAAATCTATCACTCCGCAGGTGGCTGCAATATGCAACATATTCACCTACAGCCTATTTATGCCTGCTGAACTCGGCAGGACTTTAAGAAACAGAAAGTCAAATCACACATTTAAAGAAAATAACTTAAAACATGGAACCAGAGGTGTACACCAAACAGTGATGGCAGTGGTCAGTTTCAACAGAAAACAATGTATTGCACTTTTGACACCTCAGAGAAGCTGCTCATGAGTTTCAGCTAAAGAGCAATGAGAACAGGCCGGCTTTCAGCATGAACTAAGAAAACCCAAAGAAATCAAAAAGGAATGTAAAAATTACAACTTATTGTACAAAAAAAAAAAAAATCATAGCATCTTAAATGTGCTTCTCAAGCTGTAGAAAGATGAGTGGCTGTGTCGGCTGTTGGCTTTGGGCAAGGCACTGATACAGCAGGATGTCCAGTGTCCAAAGACAGACATGTTCAAGTCTAAAATGTTTCAATCCAAGTTTGAGTAAGAACTCAGCTTAACAGACCTCAGCTTATAAAATCCACTCTCTTATTTAAAGTGAATTTGCAAATGTACAAACTACATATGACCTAAAAATAAAATCAAAAACAATTACAACAAAACAAAAAGACTGCTTTATGTAGTCAGTCTGTAGCTGGTTTCTAAGAAGAGTATGGTCCAGTGATGAAAAGGAGGAACACTTGTAACCTCCACAGATGCAGAATGAGCATCCACTTAAAGCACAACAGTGAATAATGGCAAGGCTTATAACCTTATAACCTGAGCTGGAAAATACAGTTTCTAGAGAGATGTACAAACAAAACTAGAATTATTCAACGGTGTGTTCCTTTATGGTATAAAAAAAATTACACTATATATAAAAAAATGAAGAAAAATAAGACATCATAAATAAAAGCTATGGTGTGGTTCAATGGCATCTTATTCAAGTAATCTTATTTTAGTCCCTGATACTTAGTGGTTCATGTAAACATCGTCAAAACAGACACAGAACCAACAGTTCATAAAAAGGCAGCAGCAATTCGTTTGTACAACACACAATCAAAAGACAAGTCTGCTTCACCCAGGTGGTCCAGTCACATCTGCTTGGGTTAAAATCTTTGAACAAAGCTGGAGACATTGAAATCATAACTTTATCATAAAACCTGGGAATTCAGATAGCCCAAATTCTCAGCTTAACTTTGGAGAGACAAAGCAAAGAGGAGGGAAAAGCACATATTCTGATCCCTTGAGGACTCTTGTGAACCTACAAACTAAACTCTGTCATGTCAACTAAGAATCTAGGAGCAGCTGTAGATTTTTTCAGCATTTGATTTTTGTCTCTTTTTGGGATGAGAAAAAAAAACTTTAAATAAAGAAAGCAGCAAAACATGCTTATGACCAATTCAATGGAGTTTACAATTGACTCCGGTATCACACAACTGCAGCAAACACTGAATGAGGTGGGTGTTAGTCATTATGCTTTCATCTCATTCACAGTGACAGCATTAACAGAATGACACAGATTTAGAACATATTAACAGTAACACAATGCCTCAGTAGCCCTGCGACTAACTGGCCACTGTCCAGGGTGTACCCCGCCTCAGGCCCAAAGCTGCTGGGATAGGCTCCAGTCACTCGCGACCCCTAACGGGACAAAGCGGTAGAAAATGAATGAATGAATGAACAATGCCTCAGTATATCATACACATAAGTGACGCTCTTGTCACGTCAGAGTGATGACTTCAACTGGGTCAGTTTTGCCTTTGGCCCTTTGCTTGCGTTTTAGGCGTCTCTGTGAGAGGGAGGAGGGGGCGGGGCATGCGGAAGGTGCAGTATTGGCAACGGAGAGAGAGAGGAGTTCTGTGAATGGATTTTTTGTAGCTGGTATTTGGGACGGAAGCATAGCAGCACACTCCCGTAAGGGTTCGAGTTCCCTCTCCGTCTCCTGGCGTCACCTGTCGAAACAGCCCGCTGTGAATGTGTGATGAGCCCCCAGATAGCCCCCACTGTAGGCCATGCTTAGACAGTGGCGTGGCTCTCCAGCAAGAGCCATTTGCACCGAAATGGGCCCTTGGAGAGGCAGGCCCCTGGCTCCGTGCTGAATCCCAGCGCTTAGGCTTGGAAAAGAGGGAAAGCCAGCTGTTGGAGTAAGAGACGGTGCCCCTGATAACAAAGCCATTCTGTGATTCTGAAGGAAGTCCTGAGAAACATTAACCACCGGGCCCAGAGCCTGGGAGTCTGCAAGAGCCTGCAGCTGGGACAGCGAAGGGGAATGCTGCGAAAGGTGTGGGAAGGCTTCAGGCTGAAAGAGCAGCTGTGGTGTGGTGGTAGAGGACGAAGACGAGGAGGCCGGTCTCTGAATGGCAGATACTGGAGAAAGATGGGAGGAGGGCTGGGCCTGCAGAGAGGAGGGCCTATGAGGGGGCGTGGATTTGGTTTTATTGGCCTCCTTTACATCATTGTCATGGGCACTGTTCAAAAGGATAGAAATAGCATTTTATTGTTATGATCATGTTAAATTACAAGCAACTGAAAACGTCAGGAAAGAATAGCCCAACATGTCTTGGTACTAAAATTCAGGGATTACATTTGAACTTTTGTACACTGTCCCACTTAAAATTGTCTCAAATATGCTCTGGCTTAACACCCCCACCTTAATTACAGCTGCTTTCATGTCGCTATCATGTAAGATTAGAAGAGGATACAAATTAACATATATCAACAACTAAAATGCTTGTACTTGAAGAGGAGCTAATGCAGATCCATGATAAGCAAAATAAATATGTATGTTAAGAGTCATGTCTACGAGGAGTGCACTTACAGCAGCATCAGTTCAATGCACTGTGTGAGGTGGTCCCAGGTGTAGCCTGTGAGGAGGTGCAGAGCCGTGGTCCAGCTGGGGCTGATCTGAAGGCATATACGAGATGCTGCTATACAAGCAGCCGCAACCTGGGACGGCCGGAAACTCAGAAAGGCGTGGTCTATAAGAATTTAGATATGTTTTATATGCTTTGTCAAAACACTGACACTTTCACAAAGAGTTTAAAAAATCAAAAACTTTAAGTGTTGAAACTCACCTTGCAGTGAGACCTCCAGGAAATAGTGTGTGTATTTGTCCATAAAAGCCTTGGTCTTGGAGAAGGAGGACAGAGGCCAACCGTTGTACAGGTCACCCTCCTGCACCGAGGCATGGAGGTAGTAGTCAATAAAGTGAGCAGGAGTGGGCATGCACAGGTTCCAGCCAAAGGTCTCAAGCAGCAGCAGCTCCATTTTGATCAGATCCTTTTTATTGAGAACCAGGTTCAGGCTGCACATGAAGCCCAGTGAGTTTAGCTGCTCCAGTTTGGGAACCCGGTCTTCTTTCTCCTCAAATTTACCTGAAAAGAAGTAAACAAGTGCAGCCAATTAAACAAACAAGACCAGCTCTTAATCTTCACTTGGAGCAACTTTTAAGATTTTGATGGGCTTAATCTTTGCTCTGTGGCAATTACACACAGACTTCAGTATTCATATTCAGTCCCATGTTTTAGCTTAAGAACACCACATTTACACAACAAAATTAAAGATAGACTGTGTCCATTGTTAATGCTGCCTCCTGCACGTTTTGTGTGAAATAATCTTATTTACTGTACACAGTCTAGAGCAAACTACTGAAGCTATTTTCTGACAACAAAATGAGTGTTCATTTAAAGACAAGCTTTTGCAGTCCTATTACCATGAACTACAGGATCATTAGCTACAGGAAGCTTAGAGGTGAAACAGATGGCCTAGCGGTGAGCAATTAAAACATTCCTCAATTGCTTTTGGTACTTGGTCCAGAAATAAAGTAGAATAATAAAATAGATAAAAAACATTGTGATGAGTACACGTTATGCATGAAAGTCAACACACAAAAAACAAGTGGCATGTGGAGCATTAACAAATAAGATGATTAGTGAACATCTGGCTAAAAGGCTAAGCCATTAAACTAACAAGCTTCGGGTACAGAGTAAGGGCCTTTTGTATGGATTACACATGTCACTTTCTATGAAAAAGTGAGGCAGTCTGATCCCTGATACTTAGTCCTCCTCTCCCCACAGTATACTATAAAAAAGCCAGCCCATGCTAGTGAGCCCCCTCCCATCCCAAGACAACCTCCATCCCATAGCAACAAGCCTGAGGCCTGTGGGGGCTGTGTGGCCAATGAACATGAGTGATTCTGCCTTTAATCCCAGGCTCCAATGGGCCTCCTTTCCTCAAACTTTGAGAATGAGGGTAAGGGGGTGTCAGGTTACTCTGATACAACTACAGCAACTCCTGTTACTTACGGCTTTAGACCAAGAAATTAAGATGTGACAAACTGGCATCCAAATGTATTCTGTTAGCCATGCCTGAGGATTTAATTCCAGTATAAACCATTTAAAAACAAAATGAAAAATGTGTTTATGTGAAAATCCTTGCATACAAATATAACAGCAAAGCAGTAGGCCCTGGTCTCAGGGAGTTATTTTTGTAACAGGATGTTTTAGTATTTGTACTTATTTTGATGAATGTCATTTGCATCCTCATGCCCAGGTCTAAAAGAGCAGGATGTCTTACTTCAAAGTGTGAGTTTTATCACCGCTGTTGTGACCTATTTTTGAGCAGGAAAGGAGAAAAGAGGAGATGGTTGAGCGAGCGAGAGGGGAGGGCTGTGGGGAACAGCCACCCAACAGGCCTAAAGAGTAATTAGCAGAAAGGCAGTAATGGCGTCTTACCACCAGAACAGGAAGCCCTGTGAAATGGGCCCAGTCCACACTTGCCCCATTTTCTCGCCGTCACATCCTTTAGAGCCAGGCTCTGGCTGCTGTTTCACTGCTATGTCCACACACACACCACCATAAAAAGCCATCAACACCCCAGTCTCCACAAAACCCCTCACTGTTTGATCTGAAGAGAGACAAAGTGCAAGCCTATATCCTTATTGTTCACCATGATAGCACTCTTGGTTTACTACTGAAACCGCCTGGGCACATGAGTAACACGGGATGCCTTAAAGAGACTTGAAAGGAGAAATATAATATTTGAAGCACTGTGTATAGAACTGACTCCCTGAGGTGTAAGGCAAAACTGTAACGAGTGAATTCATTCCTGTGATCTGGCACCGATGGCTGGAGCTATAGAGAGCTCCAGTAAAAAGAAAAAAACAACAGTTGTGATTTAGTGCAGCATGTATTAAATTGTACTGCAAAAAATTCCCTAAAAAGGTTAAAATTTTATTGGCAACCAGTGGCTAATAGAACAAACACTTCTTCAATCCAATAATTAAAAGGCTAAACAAAGTGGTGTGCAGTTTAACAGATTATTAACAGACTTAGAATGTTTGTATTAGTTTGCTGCCCAAGTCATTCAATTGTGCTTTACCATATAACTTGTTGTTTCCTTGGCAAGTTACTGTTGTCAGCCTGCGCTCCGAGAGATGGTGCATTCCTCGGACGTGAGTTCAGTCTACCTGGAATGCAGGCTGCTAAATGATCCTATCTTTAGTCATAGTCAGCCAACAGTCACTGACACAAACCTCCTTCTGCATCTACAGCCAGGCCATTTTATCCACATTAACATTAAAGTACACTCAGATTTTCAGGGGTGAGACAGACGTACGACCAGGATGCAGGCCTCCTCCCAGGTATGTTCTTCAATAAAGAGGTGGGGGAGAAGGGTTTTAAGAGATAGGGGCAGCTAAGAAATCTGAGCGCAACTGACAATATCATGGAAGCACAGCATATCTGTTCCTGTGGTTCTCCATTTTTTTCCTTTTGTTTTCTGCTCATTTTTACAACAGACATTAACTAAAAGTTGCCGTGAAGTCTTCATTGGCCTCGCCTTTGAGAATGTTATCTGGTCTTTAACTTTTATTTGGCGGTTCATCTTTCACTGCGACTGTGAAATTGGTCGGTGTTGCTCTGTCGGCTCTCACAATGTCGCCCAGGGGCCACCTTTGACCCCTGATGCTAATGCCTGTGTGACCAGGGAAAATCTAGCCCTTATGTATGTATATGAGCGTGTTTGTAGGGGATGCAGTCAAGCTCACCAAGGGCACAATACGCCCTTCCTGGTGGATGCACTGGAAATATATAAGAACAGCAGTCTTTTGTAGTATTTCATGTTAATTGTTCATTATAACTAGTCAAAGCAGAAAGTCCTTGCTCAGCACAGAGTATAGCGAAATCTCTTAATGCAGATTTTAGGGCACCCTACCAAGTGGCTCAGTTCTAACATGTCCTTTTGGAAACGCCACCACCTTTCCCTCCATTTCTATCCTGTTTAACATCGGCCACCGACCTGCCTTTGAAGTGCCGCTCCACTCACTTCCCCGCCCCATAGGGACGCAGACCTTTCTTCTTGACTGCTTGTCCCAGGACCAGCTTCTTCTGCCTGTCTCTGGCAAGGTGAAACACTCAAGAGCGAGCAGAGTGGAGCTGAAGGTGGAAGGACAGCCTTGAGTCCAGGTCAACATATGTGTCAATAAAACTAAAGATAAACTTACAAAGCACTGGAATATAGCCTGGGTTTATTACTAGACTGCCACAAATATCATTTAATGTTACAATCTAAACAGATACAGCAGCATCCTCCCCTCAGTCCCAGCTCCCCTCCCCCCTCCCTTAAAAGCCTCTGGCTGGTCGTCCTGCTCGCATTGACAGGCTTTTGTTTGAGGCCTGACTCGGAGAGCATATGGCAGGTGCCCCTCAGCACACAGTTCCTCCCCACCCCCGGGCTCCAGGACCTATCAAAGTGCTTTGTGTGTTTCACAGGACGCAGACCCTTTACCTATTCAGGTTCACTGAGCAAAATAGATCAACTTAGCTACAACACAAAACAAAAAAAAAACACATAAAAAATGCATCCTCCATATAAAAACAGCCTGAAACCTTTAAGTATGCTTTAATAATGTCTTTTATCAAAACAAAAAGTTGTTAATTTAGAGATAGAGGGTTTGAAGACTTAGAAAGAAAGATAGTCCTGACTGGAAATTTGTTGTTTTGGGTGAGTTGACTCAAGGTACTTAATCCCTGTACCTTTGAAAAAGTTAGCGTAATCTTCTCATTGCAAATGAAGAGCAGCTCATCCATGAACAAACATGAATGTGCAAGAATAACAATGGAGTAACAGGATTAAATGGTGACTGCAGAGAAACACAAAAGAAGTAGCAATTAATTAAGTGAGTGGGGAAACCAGAGAATTTGTAGAAAAAAAAGACAATGTAAGTGTGTGTATCAGAGGCAGAGGGCCTGGGGAGGCAGTTCAATAACTAGGCCAGATTCCAAAGTGCCTCAGGAGAGATAAAAACCAAGACAACTTTGAATCAAACACCCTTTTCAAGCCTTCATCAATCATGACAGAGGCTCCCTTAAGTCCCTCAGGAGTCAGACGCAGAGAGTAGAGCCTGGCAGAGTGAAAGCCACAAATGAAAAGATTCAATAAAAATCTGATTAATCAAGTGGAGAAAGGATGAAGATTCTCTGGCCAAAGTAGATTGATATATTACTCCATGTTCAGAAAACTTTCAAAGCTATTCTGGGAGTCTCCAGAGATTACTTTTGAATAAGACCTCTTTCAAGTCTCATTCAAATTTGTCCTACCACAGAGATTGCTCTAATAGCAAAGATGGCCTGTGCTTGAACACACGTAAAAATAAAAAGCATGTGCGTGCGCACACACCAGGGCCTCCCGAGTGAGCAGGCTAGCTTCCAGACTCCCACTTTGACTGCATCATTAGTCTAATTACCCATGATGCCATGGGCTGCATTAATGTACAGAAAACCTCAGTATGTTAATCACCAGACAGAGACATTCTAATAACTGTCAAAAATGGAACCAGGCACATCTGCTTTACAGAAAAACAGGGAGAATGTCAAGACTGGTCTCTGGACATTACATTATAACTTTATGATTTCGACCAAATTCAGTGTTGCTATTAATGCCGCAATAAAGGATATAAAAGGATAAAATGTATATTAAGTAGGTAGCAAAGTCCCAACAAGGGTTAGAAAAACAGGAGGAAAGAGGGATGCAGAAAACTACTAACAGTCAACTTTAAAAGGAGTGTTCAAAAGTGTCCTAGAAATGCGACTAGTAATGGGTTCAACAAAAACAACAAGCTAAACTGTCTTTCAGATTCATTTTGTGAGCTCTGGAAAAACACTGACGCAAACACTTGTGCCCAACTCACATAAGCCTTGCTTCAGGAAGTACTTCACCTTGTACCATGTGTGCAAAAACCACATTCACAGCTTCTATTTTCAGCACACATGAAACACAAAGTGCATATTGTGCATGAGCTGGTTTAGTCTGAAGTCCTTGTTTAAAATCCCAAGAAGCAATTTACAATGAACGTGTGCCCTCAGTATTTTAACAGTTTTAACAAACGGTGTCCAAAAAACTGCACAAGTAGCTTGCTTTAGTGAAGCAGAGGGATTACAGTACACATACTTGCTAGGAGCAGACAGGAGAGCGCAATAACATAAAGCTGCTTGACAGCCACATCGTAGTGGTCCATGAACAGGTCCAGCAGGTAGACGGCCAGGTGGCGCGCTGTGGGACATAGCTGATAGCGATTACTGAGGATGGCCAACAGGTCTGCAAAGTACCGACGCATGCCAATTTGTGGAGAATGGGCCCGGTAGACTGGTAACTTCAGCTCCTGTAGAGAAGAAGAAAAAAGTGAGACGAGAAGAGAGGGGGCAGGAAGCAGCGCTGGGGAAACACGGGGGCTGTAAAGATTATGCATAAGAATAGTGAGCCATGCTGACTAGGTTTAAAGGCTGTCAGGAGAGACCATGAGCGTCTAAAAATATCACTAGAGAATTGAAACTCATTTGACATCAGAAATGCTTGATAATGCTCCAGTCTGATTGTTATTTCATTTAATATAACCTCACTGCAGGGAGCAAGAGCTAATTTGGGTCATTGCAGGGGTCTTGGAGCAAAGGGTGAGGGTGGTGGAGTGTGTGATTGAGGGGGGTATGTCTTCTTCTGTGGACGCTGAGCAGCAGATAAGATTATATTTCACCCATAGCAGAGCTCCTATTCATGTTCAATTAACTGCATGTGTTTCAAAGTAGAAGGAGGACAATTTGGCACATTAGCATTGAATCCAGCCTGCGGTGTCATCCCAACAAACCACACAAAACAACACCAAGATGCTTCTGTTTCACTAACACCACACCAAGATTATTTTTTAAGCTGCTTTTTCAAAATGTTTTCTAAAAATGTTTTGGGTCTCGGAGCAAAAACAAGAGCTTTGATTTAGATTCAATAGACAAATGAGGATCAGAGATTAATCTTTTTACATTGGCTCAAACAGTAAGGGCTTTTTACATTAGTGTAGTAGAAATACTCAAAAACATGTCTTTGCTGTTCTTCACAAAAAAAATTATATTATTGTAATAGATTTGTGCAGGCTTGTAAAGTATTATTTTCTGACAGTAAAAAAAAATGAATCAAACAACAAATAAAAAACACAAATAAAACAACACAGACTCTCAGACAGACACTTCAATGTTATCCAAAAATAAACAATACCCCCAACCCAAATCCGCATATAGCCGCTCCGCCCCCGGCACTACCACCAGACCTCGCACCCTGTCCTCCCCAAACTCTGTGCTGCCCCACTGGCTGAGCCGCTGCCTGCTCCATCTGTCTGTCTGGGGGTACAGGGGAGGCAGGGGAATGGGGGTGCATAGGAGAAGTCGGAGGGGACTGGGGGGTGGGGTGTTGGGTGGGGAGGTGCCTTTGTGGGGGACCCGCATCATAATTAAGGATTCCACAGCTGCCTGAGCCTGATTTGCATGTCTGATCATTTGCAACATGCTTCACAGTGCAGCCATCTTCCACATCAGGGCATTACCGCTGCAGCAAACGTCATTAAGGCTGAGGACTGTGGGGGAGTGGGCGCCATGCACGAAATCGGAGCTCTGTGTGAAGTCTTTTTAACAGCATCTCTGTTAATGTTCAAATATTCATCTAAGAAAATGTATGCCAAAGGCTTGGGAGCAGATTGTTGAAGATACAATGCCACAAGGAGAAAAAAAGTATACAATTTGTGTCTTAAGTCCCTCACAATAAAATGTATGAGCCCCGAATTCTTAGTGAATACCTTCACAGTTCTTCTTCCCGCCCGAGGTACATCAACCACTTTTCAGCAAACATAAAATCCACCAAAGGGGATCTTAACCTAATTTTGTACTATATAGAACACAATAATTGATTTTCTTTATTTTAATTATTATTGAATATTTTGATGTTTTAACATCAAAAAGTCAGTTTAGTGTAACTATTCCAGACAACAGAAGACAAATGTATGTCTATGAAGGGTAAAAAAAAAAACACAAACATTTGATATTGTGCTATAATCTGTGTTTTATTCTATGTGGGTGGAAGATATCATTTTCATTTACAAGTGACATTAAAGCTGGAACAAGCACCACAGACCTAGATTTACAAAACATTTTCCAATTATTTAGCTCCTGGTTTAGTGGAAAATATATGCCACTGCTTTTAATTGAAATTAATTAGTTAAAACAGTTATAAATCTGTCCTATATTTTAAAATACATTTGATTGAACAGATTCACATTAGACATTGTATTTTTTCTTGACTCTCTGTAAAACTATACTGTAGCTTTAAGAAAAAAGCCAGTCTAAAAGCTAGATGCTGTTTTACAATTTATATTTTTGTTTGGTCATGCAGCATTTATAAAGACACTATTGTACAAGTAAATGGAGTTTGAATAAGAATTCAACAATTTTACAAAACAACAAAAAACATTAGGCAGGAGCTGTGTTTCTTATGTTCTCATCCTGGCACTGACGGATCGCTCTGAGTCAGACATTGTCCTACCAAGTGTAAACCGTCTCACGATGAAAGACAATGACTCATTATTGAAGCTTACAAGCACTTGATTTACAATGCTCAATAAACGTCAGTGTCTCTGTATATAATGTATAGTTCAACTGAGCACATACTATATAAAATCGGATCTGTCTTCATCCCTTTTGTGGAAAGCTGGCAGGACAAGCTCAGCTCCAGCCTGGAGATGCAAGTCAAGTGACAGATGTCTCCATTAAAGAGACACATGGGAAGAAATATGATCATGCTTCGAGGTTAATTAAGACATTCACAATTAATGAGACCTAACTCCTCCATGTAATCTAATTTAGATCATATTTAAATTGATAAGAGGTCTGCATGATTAGATCCTCTTTCAAACTAAGATACATAATGCTGCATGAGCATTAAAAAAACAGCTGTGGTTTTGTGATTCAACAGTAATGTAATACGTTCATAGCAGAGTAATAAGCAGCTCTTCTAATTAATAGTTTTTCTCTAGGTGCTTGTATTTCAAGTTTAGGACGTATGAAATAGTTGGCTACAAACAGTACATACTGCCACCATTCATCAGCAACAGTTATGGTGATTAAAACACATTTCCTGCCAGCTAAACCTGCTAAACATGTTGTTACACAACAAACAGCCATTTGAATTAACAACCAAATCTAAAGTTAAATGTTTAAAGATGGGCTGCTTAATAAAAAGAATGTCACACTCACCTTGATGCGAAGGGACTGATGAATATCTGCAGCTAGCTGACCTTTCCACCATTGCAACTCCCTCTCCATCTTTCCCATCCAGAGGAGGCTTAAAGATTCAAATTTTACCTGCTGAGACACATGTTTCCAAAACAAAACTAAGTTATTAAGCAGACCACAACATAGCCAAGCATCACATTATCTAATCTATCCTAGAAAGAAACTGGGGTAAAATCTATTCTCAAATTTTGAAAAGACTAAATTTAAAGTGTAGCTCTAAACATCTAGACTTTGTTCTGATACTGCATATATAAAAGCATTTCAAAGCCCAAGGCATTTGTACTAATAAATAAAACTAATTGTTAAACTTTGTGAACCCCTTTTACTAAGCCGGTGCATGCTTTTCTGTAGGAGAATTTAAATGGCTCAGTTAAATGTCCACTGAGCCACGCGGTGCGTCAACTCAAGCAACGTTTATAACAGCCTGTAATGTCCCCTCTAACATAGGCTAGGATAGCCTACTTATACCATTTCACCCAAATAATCCAACATAAACTCAAAAGTCAAATCTTAATCACACATTGAGTCAACAGTCAAGCACTAGACAAACCGAGTCCAGAAATTATCGGTTCAGAAACAAAAACAGCTCACAACGAAAACAGTCAGAGTGGACACAAATACTAAAAAAAAGCTAGCCATAGAGTAAACTTTTGTTTTTGTTGGTTAGCCTATTGCATGTGGCACTTACCGCTCCGACGGGAATGCCCCCAGACCCCTTTGTCTCAGTCCGACATCCTCAATGAACTCCTCTTCGGTACAACTTTGCGCTATCCTCTCTTTTTTCGGCGAGAAAGAAAAGGTAAAATTTTCTGTCAAGTTTATAAAACAGCTACCACCATCCGGTCACAGCCACAAGCGGATAGTTGTGTCGTTTTTCTATAATTCTTTGCACTTTAGGGGGGTTTCTCTTGAGCCGTTTTCTCTATGGTGGCTCCGCTATAACAAAGTAGCTTCCTTGGCTGCACAGCTGCTGCTGTTGCGGTGCTAGGCTTGTTCGCTCGACGCGAACGGCCCTTTCCAATCTGGGAGTTGTAGTTTTTTGAGGAGGAGCAATACGACTACAAAACCAAAGTTTTCAATCTTATATCATATGCATATTACCTGCGTGTAATTTATTAGCTAAATACCAGTCTTAACATGGCTGTTGTTTGCAAGGATTTGTTTTAATTTAAATGATAACCGCAACATTGACTTTAGCCGAGATTGTCAAGATTGGCGTGTCGACAAAAGATAATAATAGATAATATTAGATAGTCGTTGATTATCCAGAGTTTAAATATATGTTTATTATTACATAGAAAAGGGTCTAGGAATACGTGCAACAAACGTCTCTGATCACGCGCCACCTAGTGTTCAACTTTGGTAAGTAGGCTAACTGAACAGTTCCTCACGGTGTAAGCAAGATCTATGCAAAGATATTATATTATTATTGACAGTGTAAATGTTCATACAATTTCATTAAATAAAATGAGAATTGAAAAATAATAATTTTAACTGTCCTTTTTGGAATTAGCCTTTCTGTCAGTCTCATTGAGATAGTCTTGGTCAGGATAGATGAGAAAGCCAGTGAAAGTGCTGTCTGTCCAGAAAGGATCAAAGAAAAGGCCATTTTGTTCAGAGTAAAATATTTGAAGCCACACCTGGTCTGACTGCTGCAGGAGAAGAATAGTAGACCCAGATGCCACGTCGTGGTTTCCTGTATTTGCATCAAATGTCTTGATTTTGTACTGTCCATTATGAACCAGTCCAATGGCCAGGTGCTTATTGGCTAGAGTGATGTCATATGTAAAATAATAGACTCCTGGAATAGAACAGACAAATTTTCCACTGCTGGCATTGTAATGATTTCCTTCATTCAACAGAATCCGGCTGAAGCGGATGGGCGATCGTTCTTTAGGGTAGCTTTTTGTCACTGCCACTGAAAAGGCAGAACGAGCTGGACTGCCACAGTTACAGCCTCCTGGAGCTCCTTGTGTCCCTTCGTCACCCACAGCTCCCTTTTGTCCTTGTTTTCCCACCATCCCAGGGGCTCCACGTAGCCCCTTAAGTCCACGAGGTCCAGCCTTACCAATAACACCTCCTCGACCTTTCACACCAGGCTTGCCTTGATTCCCAGTTCTCCCTGGATCACCTAATAGAAAAGAATATGTAATGACCTAAATGGTTTAAAGTGTTAAGACCATTAGTATTCTTCAGTGTACCTGTGTCTCCCTTCTCTCCCTTAAGGCCATCCTTCCCATCAGGGCCATCTTTCCCTGGAGGACCCATGGGGCCCATGGCTCCTGGAGATCCATGGACTCCAGGATTTCCTGCAGGCCCTACTGGTCCTGGGAGACTGCAAACCAACTGGGAAGAGTGAACTGTGATGTTGTGACCTTTCTTGGGCAGGGAATATGTTGGCTGGGAGAAAACAACTGATAAGAAACACATGATGCATGTCTGCAGCATGAGGGTCACTGTACAAAAAAGAGAAACAAGTCAATTAAGTTGTTTAAGGGTTGGTTTAAGTCAGAATTAGATAATGTCACTTTAAAAACCTAAAACAGAATTTACAAAAGGCTAAATTGTACTAACACAAGTCTGTGTAAAATGGAATTAAAAACAGAACGTAATGGTTTGCAAATATGTAAAGCCACATTTTCTTCATATTAGAACGTAAACAACATTACAAGTGTTAAAACTGAGACATTTTAACATTTCATGAAAAATAATTATAAACATTTTGAATTTGACAGCAGCACACAACTTGTTGGGACAGGGCCATGTTATGTAGCCTCTTCTTTTAACAATACTCTGTAAACATCTGGGAAGTGACGAGAGCAGTTGCAGGAGTTTTAGGGGGGAAAATGTTGTCCCATTCTTTTCTGATTCTTCCTGCTCAAACAGTCCTGGCAGTGCCACTTGAGCAGTGCCCAAACTGTTTTCTCCCAGTCAACATATTCCCTGCCCAAGAAAGGTCACAACATCACAGTTCACTATTCCCAGTAGGTCTGCAAGCATCAATTATTGACCTTCGACCTTGTGCCTTTTAGATTTCTCCAGATTCTTTGAAACATTTGATGATGTTATACACTGTGGGTGGTGGAATCTTCAAAGTCTTTGCAATTTTACATTTTTCTTAAATTGCACAATTTGTAGTTTTCTGCAGATTGATAAACCACTGCCCTTCACAGAGGGTCCTTTTATAACCAGTCATGTTATTGACCTGTTTATGTTCTATTGTTCTGTTGTCTGTTTTTTTTAGATTTGCATGGCATTCAGTTTAGTGTTCCAACTTTTTTGAAAGTGGGTTTGTATAAAGCACAAGGCTGAAATCTGATCAAATAAAAAAAACATTACAGTAAACAGAAATATTGCTAAATGAACATTATAATTACATTTAATAGAGCTAAACAAAGAAAAGGCTACTACACATGCATTAGAAATGTTAAATAGGCTATCCATAGGACTTACCAGTTACAAATGCACTGCCCATGAACATATTTAGTCAATATTGTTGTCCGTTTTCCACGTGGGAAGGTGCAAACTTTCCTTCAGTTTTCTAAAAGTCTGGGGCATAGCATTCTTCGAATGAAGCGCTACAGAGAAATGTGCTGTTCAGTCAGTCCATAACATCCGCCCTGTTTAAGGGAGTAATCTACCAGAAATACTTCTACAATGATGTCATTGAATCTGAGTCAGTGAAGCAGTATTGCACAACTGAACCAATAACACAACACTCACTTTTGCAGAACATTTAATTAACATAAAACATTTAAATAAAATATATCCAGTATGCTATAATAAATGTAATTGAACAATATCAAAACTTTATGCTACAAAGACTTTTAGCTAAATATTTTCCCCAAATGTAAACCGTAGACTGTTTGAGATATAGACCTAAGACTTGACAAATCAATGTTACAGCTCTTCAGTAAAGGCCATGTGCTAAACATCTTTTTGTCTTATTAACTATGCTGCATGATAGTTTAGTAAAACCTACAAATTCATGACATCAGGGCTGCAACAACTAATTGGATTAATCGATAAACTATTAAAATAATCATCAACTAATTTAATAAAGGTTTAATCACTATCTGGGGTTTTCATAGACTTTGAAACCTGTCCTGTGCTGAGAGAAGAGGGTTTAGTACAAAGAGAGCAGTAACTCCACAGAAACTATTCTGTGGCACTTGAAGCTTTGTCAGGTTCAGATTTAGTATAAATTTATGTAATTGTTTTTTTTTTGTACTATTATCAGATTTAAGCCAGAACAATACAACACCTAATGTTTTTGACCACTTGTCTTTGTTAGTCCACTAGGTCCTGCATTTACATCATGCTTCACTTTCCAATTATTATTATAGTAGTTGCAGTCCTAAATAAATAACACAATCATTGGAGATAGACAAGTAGAAGCGATGGAAGTGACAGTAGCTCATTGGGTAGGGCAGTCGTCTTTCAACCGGAAGATAGGTGGTTCGATTCCCACTCTCCCTACAGTTCATACTGTTGTTGTGTCCTTGGGCAAGACACTTAACCCACCTTGCCTCCAGTGGCTGTAACACAGGTAATTACTGTAGAACAATGTAAGTTGCTTTGGATAAAAGCGTCAGCTAAATGAATAAATGTAGACAATTGTCATTTAAAGACATTTTATTAAAAATACATAACATTAACCATCTGAAGAAGGAAGGCCATTTTGCATGAGTGAATTCATGAATAAACTATAATTTACACATTTCTGTTGCCACTGAGAAAAAAACACCAAAAACAAAACAACGGTATGTACACTCCAGTAGCAAAGTGGATGAAAGTATTGTTTATATGCAGACTTGTCTGCCCGGTTTACTAGAGGGTAACTTTTAAAAAGACAGTCCTAATACAAATGCACTAGCTGACTTTTTAAAGGAAATTTTGAAAAACAGAACAAGAACAGATTACTGTCCAAGAAAGGGCGCCATGGGATCATCTGCTCGGCAGCGTTTCATTCGGAAGGCCTCCATCTCCTCCTCAGTGGGTGCCTTCACTTCCTGCAAGCTAGTATATGGTCTCTTCCTCTCGTCCAACTGCATTATTGCATCCACATGTTTCACTCTTTTGTCTTCTGCTTCAAGAGCCTGGAAAGCAAAAAATAAGAATCAATTAGAAAAAAAAGGAACAAATACCATTATTCTCATCAAAAGATCCTCAAAGAAAATTTGTACCTTCTTTAATTTCTCTTTTTTCTTCTCTTCATCCTCTGAGTCACCACTGTCAGAGTCATGTTTCTTGTTTTTGTTTCTTCTTGTTTTTTTCTTCTTTTTCTTCTTCTTTTCTTGTACCATTTTATCTCGATGTATCTGAAAATTTTATTGTCAATTGTGTGCAATCAGTTTTTTTGTTCGAGTGAAACATTTTAAAATCTTTTTTAAATAACACACTTGCCTCTAGAAGAGACTTTGGTTGCTCTTCTTCCTGAGCCTCTGTTTGTTCTTCTTCAAATGGAGCAGAATCTGAGTTGGTCTTTATTTAAAACAATAGAAAGACCAGAGAAAATACATTTAATAAAAATAATGTTTTCAGCTGTGAAAAAAACATTACACTTGTACTTACAACAGTAATTCCCGCCTCTCCGGTGCAGTAGCTGTGTTTGACCATAGAGTGACAACACTTGTATCCCCAGAAACCATCTTTCCAGTAAGAACCCCAAATACACTACAAAAAAAAAAAAAAATCACATTTTTACATTGGGGTGCATTAAAGTAAAAAAATAAAAGTCTAATACTCTAATGCTGCCCTTACACTATGGTTGTTGATGAGAACATCCTCCTCGTACTTAGAACGAACCACAGCCTTCTCAAGTCCCTTCAGCACAGCGCCATGACGGGAATACTCCACATAGTCTTCAGTCTGGGCTAACAATAGCTCCCTCGGTGGTGCATCCAAGTGCTCCTCACCTCCATACTATTGATAACATGTCAAAATTATTCTTTTACTATTCTCACTGGGACTAAACACCACAAGAAAGATATTTTTCTGACACATTCAAGTTTTAAATGTATTACAACTGTATACCTTCTCCAAGATGCTTTCCCTTTGTTGTTCTTTAAAAGCCTCCTTTTTGACTTTGAAAGATCGATGGAGCAGCTCAAGTTTGGTGGGATCAGCCTGAAGATGAACCTCAGAACCTCTCTCATAAGCCTCCCAAGCAAACACTGAAACAAGATACATTGATTATGATTTGTAGAAAACAATGCTGGAGTTTGCAATACAATGCCCACAATAATGATCCCATCACAATACAGCAATTCTGGGATAATTAAAACACAACAAGACAATAAATATCACAATATCCGTTAATAAAAGTGAAACACTACAAACAATGTCATCCTACTCAATGTCAAGTGTTTTAGAAAGCTGGGAAGAACCAAATGTGAGTTAGGAAAGATGACATGACATGCTTACACTGCGTCTGAGCCATGGTGATTGTGTCTCCACGGTAACGGGCAAAGTTATCTCCCGCAAATCCAACTCTGTTAAACAAAACATATTAAATACATTTTAATGTAAAGCTTGGAGACCAGTAAAATATGAGACAAATGAATAACTATAACCAACTCGTCAGGGTTCAGTCCAGTGTTGCAGTATGGATTCTCTCTCATAGAACGCGTCTTGGGGTCATAGTAGGCAGAGTTTGGATCCAGATTCCTCAAGTACTAAAGACAAAAAGAGGAAATTAAACATAAATTAAACATAGATAGTAATTCATTTGGATATTTACCCCTCTGTGTCAATTGAGATTAAAGAATGGAAATCCTTACTTTTGCAGTGTCTTCTCTGATGCGCAGATTTCTGACAGTAATTCTTCTTTTAGAGTCAAAGTTCTGACCAGGCATGTCAATGTCATCTGCGTATTTGTCTTCATCCTCATCTTCACTGTCATGTTCACGTTCCTAAAAGAGAAGATGGGCTTATGTCTTTTAAATAACAATGCAGTTTTTCTACTGTAATATTTATATATTTTCGGATTTAACATACAGTTGGATCCAATTTCCCTGAAGCCAGCTCATCTTGTAGTTTCTGTGCTTTAAGTGTCCTTTTAGCCTGGAAAAAAAAATTATAGCACCATATATTTAAGGCAATCACCACAGAAAAAATGCAAATGTAGGCAAGTAAAACTTTAACTGATGGCATACCAGATCAACTTTAGCATATTCTTCCACAATGCGCTGGTGTTCTTCAGGGTCGTATCCATTCCAGCGGTCACGTTTTCCATCATAGTCCAAAGCAAGCTGGAGCTGACTATGTTCATCGGGAGCAATGCCTGCGCCTGTGTACCTCGCACCAACTCTCCTTGGTCGCTATGGAGATTTAAAAAAATAAAATAAAAAAATCTTTTTGTTATATGTGCTATGCTGAAAAAAATGAGAGATTACTGATTGTTTACTTTACTATACCTCCATACAGTCTTTCTTCTTATGCGTCATTGCACCACAGTTTTCACAAGATCCCTTCCGATATTTAGTGGCAACACTGTTCTGCTTGTAAACACAATATATACAAATGCTTAATTTTAGTCCACACTACATTTTAGACCTGGCTGACTAAGAAAACTGAATGGCATACCTCTTGTACACCTCTCTTATACCATTCTCCAATAGTAGAAAACTGCTCTTGGATCTCAGCCTGTGGCCTCTGATGCTTTAGTGTGGGCCTTTTAGATGGATCAATGTACCATGGCACTGATGAAATGTATTGTGGGATATGAGGGTTTATGTCTCTGAAAAAGTAAATGAATTCAGTCCACAATAATGTAAAAAGTAAAGTTGGTGCACACTTTCGCCTTTTCTTTAATTTTTTTCCACCACACATAGGTTTGCTTACTTTCCCTCTTCGTCAACCTCAGCAGGAGCATTTCCCAGCTTTCTCTGCTCTTCTAGCTCCTTTTTTTTCCTCCAGTCCTCTCTGGTCATCTTCTTGGGCTCGTCGAGGCCAACGATGCCCTCTGAAGTCGCGCTGGTCTCTTCAGCCATGGTTCTGGTCTCTTCAGCCATGGTTGACGCTAGACTCGCCAAAACAAAAGTGTATCATTACCAATTGAGTCATAAACTATTAGTAACGCGTATAGTTTACTATAATATTCCTAAATTATCCTTCTTTTTCCATTCACCCGCAAGTCAAGGTAGCTACAGTAAATGCATTCGTAATACTAACGCAGTTAATCTTACTCTAAGTTAAATAAAACGTATATATATTTATATATATAACTATATATTTATAACGATTACCTTTTTAAGATCCAAAGTATAGCTGGAATTTCGGGAAATTGTCTCTTTATTTGTTTGTTTGTTTTAACGCCAGGCTGTTGTATTTGGCTATGTCGCCATTTTACTTTTACCTTAGTTTCGTCACGTCCTTCTCTTCTTCGGGAGTTGTGAAACCTGAGTGCGCCCACTAGTGGACAGGCATGCCTTCGTTTATAGAATCGTTTGCTCCTTAGTATCTTTATTTCAAGTGTTAAGTCTGATATTTATAAATTATGTACAATGTAACAATTAAATGCTTGTCTCAAATTTAGCTCAATCAAGTTTTTTTTATGATATGCAGCTTGAAAGAAACGTGGTCGCATCTTATATTATTCTAGAGAATTTCAATATGTTCCTATGTTCCTGCAACAAGGTCATTATTATTATATCAAAATTATGTAAAAGTGCTGAGTTAAAACTATACTTGTTTCCCTATTAAATATCATCTTTTACACACTATTTTTAGTAAGCTAGTTACTATCAAACTGAAACTGCAACAGGGATCATTGAGGACATAATTTCTGTATTTAGAAAGAGAAAGTGATGACAGTAACAACAACATAAAATATATTCCAAATATTTAAAAAGGCTAAAAAATGTAAACAATGTTGTGAGAAAGAACAGAAGAACATAACAGCACCAGACACAAATAAACATGTTTACAGAAGTATAAAGAGACGCTTAGCACCAGCACACATCCCCACCATCAGTCCTGCATCCTCAAGATGAGAAGGCAATAAAATACCAAAGTGAAGGCTGTGATGCATTCAAGGGGGTACCAAAATATCAAACTCTAAATCTTTTACTAAAGTTATGTTCAGTGAATGTCTGTTAACAACAGTTGGCTGAGTCACTTGTCCTCATCTTCTGCCTCAACATCTGTGTCCCACTCATCCAAGTCCTCCACCTCTTCCTCCTCCTCCAAATTATCATCATCATCATCATCATCATTGTCATCATCATCAGTCCAAGTGTCGTACTGATCTACTCCTTCACCCTGATCCAGGTCACTTTCAAGCCCTGGCTCCTCTTCCTCATTCACTACTATTTCCATCTCCTCCATGTCATCCTGTTCTCCATCTTCTGAGGTGTCATCATCATCCTCAATCTCCTCCATATCAAAACCACACACCTCTCCATCCTCCACCTCTCCATCTTCTCTGTCCTTCGAGGAGGTGGGTGTGGAGAACACTTTTCCCACAGTTCTGTCTGCGAGGTAGGGCCTGCTGCTAGGAACGAAGCTGGAGGTAGCAGTTTTTGTGTTGATGTAAAGCCGAGGGGGAGGCTCTGGCCTGGATACCCCAGTTGGGCTGGTGACGGGGGCAGATGAGGGGCCTTGTTTCAAGTTTGGAACCAGCGAGGAATTTTGAGGCGCAGCCATAGTCCCAGGCCTCACAGAGGTTGTGTTAGGCACATACTCACGAATTTCCCCTGGCTCAAGTGGCTCAGGCCCACATGGGTCGTGTTCACTGCAGGACAACTTGCCGTCAAGCTTGGAGATGAAGAGCATGCCTTCACGGTGCTCTTTACAGTAAGAGCTGGGGCACATCTCGCAGAATGAAGCAGCGTCTTTACCACAGACGTCACACTGATGCCATGGACACTCCCAACGCCCTAAAACAAGATGTGATAATTATTACAGATTTTAGTATGTTGAAATTGTCTTTAAAGTTGATAATGATGGTACAGTAGTTCATGTACAGAGGAAGTTGACACATTCACAGCATTAGCCCTCGAGCTTTACTTGCCTGCAGGTCTCTTTGCCAGGTTGAGGCAGTCTGCATGGTAGACCTTCGGACAACCTGGCTTCTTACAGGAAACTAATTGGCCTCCATCACCACAGCTGAAGCAGTCATCTTCTCTCTCCTTCTTTACTTCCTGCTTCTTCTTCATGTACACCCTCTTTTTCCCTTCTTTTAGTTTTATTTTCTCAGCTGATGGCTGGTTCTACAGACATACAAATGCATTATCTTAAAACATATCACTCAATCAAGGTTAGCATCAAAATGAGAAAGATGTTTACCTTAGGCCGAACACCCAAGAAACCACTACAGTTGGGTGCTCCACATTTGCAGACGGTTTTCCCATTGCCGAGACATTCCAAGTTGTAGTTAAAGGTCAGCTCCACACCTATTGTACATTTGTCATCAATTTTAGAGGATTTTATAAAAAGATATTCTTATATCAATTATCATAGAAAGAAATACCCATTCTAACCTTTTGGGATATCTTTAAGTGCAAACAATCCCACCCTTGTGTCCCCATTCACAGTCCACTTCTGCGTCTCACAGTTGGGCTGGCAGCAGTGGTTCATGAAGCGGGCCTGGTTTCCCTTGGGCCCGGCATCAATGATTCGATCCTGAAAAAAGAAGAGTTTGAATTAATGGTCATTGTTATATTTATTAATTATCATCATTATTATTATTATGTTATTTGTTTGTAGAATATGGATGATAAAAGCACCTTGTCCAGTGTAAGCATATAAAAGTTACAGATGTCATTCTCCTGAGCATGTCTGATCCTGGCTCGACACTCTTCTTCATCTATTACTTCTCCCACATACTCACTCACAAAGGCACCCTATGAAGAGAAAAAAGAACAAAGGACTTATAAATAAAAGCATATGGACGTTCAACAATATTTTCCAGTGGCTTGTGTGCATTTCATAACATACCTTCTTAATGTCAGACACACTACGTAACCCCCAGCCACGAGATAAGGTCCTGAAAATGTCCACAGGAGTGTACTCGCGCTTGGTAAAAGCTTGATTTTGACACTTTTCTCCTGCCACACACACTTGAGGGTGGCATTCGTACAGAAGCATTCGATTAATACACTCCGAGTCTGGGCCACAAGGGTTCTCATCTGAAGCTTTGCAGTTACAACGTGGTATCTCAGACAAGTCAGCGGTGATAATTTGAACTTTCCCAATTGGTTTGTTAGCCTAAACAATACAACAGAGTTGAGAGCAAACATCTAACCACGGTCAATTATTCTCTCAAAAAAAAAAAGTGTTACCTTAATGTGTTTGTATGGTGGTGGTTTTTTGTCATTCTTTCTGTCTTCTTGAAGCTGTTTCATTTCCTTTTCAGCCTGGAGCTCTTTAAATCTCTCTGCTGCTTTAGTAAGGGCTATACAAAATAGATTTTATTATGTTATAGTCACAATACAATAAAAAATATTATTGCTGTCAAATAATATTTTAGATTCTTATACAGTGACTACTAGACACATACCTGTTTTGTATATTGTATCTGCACCCTTGCCCATTTTCTCGATGTTATGGGTGTCACCCTCCATATAGGGAAACACCCGTGCTTGGTATGTCCATACAAAGTCTCTAGAGCCAAAGAACTGTACTGGGAACTCTCCAACCTCATGCTTCATTCTCATTATGTTATTTGGGACATCTTTCATGAGGCAAACTTCAGCTGGCCACCACCTGAGAAATACAAATAAAACTTTCCTTGCTGTTTTTTAACATTTATTATCTCAGATAATAAGAGAGTTGTTGTGCACTTACCTAAAACGTCCCCATTTTACCCACAATATGTCCTTGATACGAGGCCTTTTTCCAGCTTTACAGTCATTACAGAACCAGCTGCCCTGAGGCATCTCAATATTCAAACACTCTTGATGGAAAGCAGCAGGACAAGATTCACAGCACAGGAGACTGCCTCCTAAAAAAAATCACAGCAACACTTATATTAGAGCTACAAAACATATTTGTTTTTATTAGGCCTGTGTTAAATTACAACTTATTAAAAAGGATACATGATTTAGGGAGTACAAAACATTATTTTATGATCTTCAGTCTGTTTTTTGTTTGAGACAAGACCAGGCTCACCTTCAGAGCATACAAAGCACCAACTAACATTGATGTGTTCATGGTTCTTGCAGCCTTTGCGGGGAGTGAAGTGGTTTGGACAGAGAAAGCTGTTGTTTGCCAGCATTAGGCTGCCAGCGGCCAAACAGTTGTCATTGGCATGATAAGCCACAGGACAGCGAACACATTTTGCTAATCGACCTAAAATAAAATACAATCAGTCATGTAAAAACATTTTAAAATTAAGAACAGATTTACTCTCACCGAACATCTACAGCTCATTACATGGTTGCTCATTAGTAAAAAAGAGATGAAGCTTACCTTTGGAGTTGCAGATGTTGAGTGGGTTGTAGATGTGGCAGGAAAGACAGACATGAAGAGGGCAGCGTAAACCTTTGTTATTTGGTTGTGTGGCAGAGTAAGCCATTATGCAGTCAGTATGGTAGAACTTTCCACACAGAGGTATCATGCATCGCTTTACTCCATTACCAGACTTCTTGCACACAAAACAAGTGTGGGCCCCTGAATAGAACCAATAATTTATTATTTTTGTTCAAATATTTGACTGATTAATGCTTTCATATTCCTACTTTTGACATCTACCCACCAGTTTTGCATTCCCCACAAAGAAATCTCCCCTTTGGAGCCACTGACAACCCAATACACTGAAGATGAAAAGCTCCATAACAGTGGCCATCACAGTTCAACAGTTCTCCAGACTTCTCACAAATCTGCAAAACACAAATTCAGTATGATTTAAAAAATTTTCAATTTTTTCAATTTTTAATTCATTTTTTTCATAAATAATTAATGAGCTTGCTTACCTGACAAACATTCTCTTTTAAGGTTGCACATCCAACTTTCCCTTTTACATCCACCGGCGCGGACATGCTGTCATTAAAATCAGAAGACAACACCTGCAAAAGTGAAAAAAGACAATTCAAGCATTACTAAACTTAAATGATTAATTATTATGAATGAGAACTCTTTAAATAATGCATACATTAATGTGTACCAAACATTTATTAGTGCAAACCTCATCTTTAATAGCTAACAATCCAGTAGAAAGGTTTATTTTCTCCTCAGCGCTGGGGGTCTCGATCTCTGTTGGCTGCTCCAGAGGCTTTGCTCTGCAGGGGCTGGAGGGCTGGTCTTGGGTTACACTTTTGTGCTCAATGGTCTTTGACTTTTGGGATGTGCTAGTTAAAGATTGTTCCGTCTTCATAAATCCAACCTACAGTTCACATATTTTAAGTGACTATGACTAATTAACACCTGTAAAGTGGTTACATGTGATATACAGTTAAGCTTTTGATTTACCTCTGTGTTAGTGTCCGTCATCTCCAACTCTGGGGTACCACTATTGGGTTGCTGTGGCTCCTGAAAAACAGAAAGTAAAAATTTCTGTGAGGCATTTGGTCAAATAAAAACATGCCTCTCGTTACTTTTAACTGTATTAGTGAAAACATACCCTCTTTTTTGTTGGGACAGACACTTCTTCTATGGTACATTCAAGCACCTTGTGAGAGAGTTTCCTTGGTCTCTTTTTGTGTGGCAGTGGAAGCCCTGTATTAAAAGAATTTAGTTCAGATATATTTGATACATAGCACTATAAGTAGTACTATTTGTAAAAAGTTATAACATAAATTTTAAGTCAATTTCAGGAGCATCATACATACCAGATTCAGGAGGTAGATTGGTCTCAACTAGCGCCTCGTTGCAGGGGGATGGTTGTGTTCTAACTGAAGATCCAGGAGGTGTTAAAGGAGAAATCTCATGCTGTAACTGACTTTTATCCTGTTCAACAGTGGCTTCAGAGGATTCTACCGAAGCTGGAGGTGACATGGAGGCTGAGGCATCTGTCCCAGGTATAGCGTTGACATCTGGGGTCTGGATCAAATAAATGTTTAGAAATTTGGGATTTGAATAAAGTTATTCTCCTCACAGTTGCAAATTATTCTTACCAATTTGGACAATTTTGAGATGTTCTTTTTTGATTTCTTTTTCGGGCTAAATATTTGTTCATAATCTTCAGAGGACTCCAGGAGCCTTTTAGTTGGTTTCCGATGGCGTTTGTCTTTTGACTGCCCTGTGATGACACACACAAAACACAGATGACACTTCTACTTCTTTTCATAAGTTCACATGCGAGTTACTTTATCAGCATACCAGATGTGCTTGTGTCTGAGAAGTCATTCTCTACATCCCCCGCGTCTTCTAGTTCAAACTCTGTGGCGTGTGATCCATTGACTTCAGCAAACTCCTCACTCGTGCCTTCAGAACAGCTCTCTTCTGTCTCCTCATTTTCTTTGATTGGCTTCTTTGAGGCAGCTATGGACTCAAAGGTTTTGCAGGGAGCACTAAATGCTTCCTTAGCTAAATGTGCATGGGCACTAACAGATTCTTTACCATTAGCCAAGATGGATGGATTTGTAAGGTCTGAGGTGAGACAAGGTTTGCCAACTTTTAACTTGGCTGGTAGTCTTTGTTTTCTACGCTGCTTCTCTGTGCCTTCAGAGTGAATGGGCAGACCTTCACATTTAATGGCATGATTGTTTATAGTACCTTTAGTCCTATTCCTATTTGAAGGAGAGTGTATATTTTCATTTTTTATTTTAATTTCTGGAGTAAATGCATGTTGTGTAAGAGCATCACAAGAGCCTTTCACCTGCACTCCTCCTGTGGAAGTAGGAATAAGCATGGGTTCCTCTTTGATCAGGACAGGTGATGGTGGAAGAGTGAGGGGCTTACCCTCTTTTTCTCTAGTGTCATGTATGTCTTTAAGGAGCATCAAGAAAGTACTGAACTGATAACTGGAATCAGGATGGAATACTTTAACCTCAGAGTCCTTTTGTTCATCTTTCACAAGAGATTTAAACGTTAGCTCCTTGACATTCTGAAATGCATCCATGGGAGACAGTGACAATGAAGGGGATCTAGAAGTTGATATCTCCGGGACATTGAGCTCGGTCTTAATTTTAACAGGTTGCACAGATTCAATAGCAGAGTCGGATACCGTACATGAACCATTTTGAATTTGTTTCTTATCAGGTTTTCTTGCGCGCCTTTTTATAGACCTTTGAGTATTACATGATGAAGACTTGCTCGGTGACTCCCAGGTAGAAGACATTTCCTTCTTGATTGAAGTATCAGTAGGTGAAACGTGAGGACGAGCATCAGTTTGGACATCTACTGAGATGTGTTTAGTGGCCAGTGCATCATTGAGGTCTGCGTCTCCCTCTGCCTTCAAGGCCTTTGTCATTAAACGACTACTGGCAGGGAAATTCAGAGAGTGCTTTCCAGTAGAAGTGTAGAGAGTTTTATTCCAGCCGCCAGATTTCTGTCCAGAATATGCATTATTTGATGTTTGAAATTCATTTGAAGAATTTGAGGAATCAGTAGAATTCTTCATGTTATCAGTACACTTTGCTTTAGTTCTTAATGAACCATGTTCTTTGCCGAAATATTGGTTTAAATCCTGCACCGAGGACGTTTCTGTGCGCTTTGGACGATGCAGCATAGGGACCGAATCCAGGTCTGCATAAGGGGAATCCTTTGGCTCGTCTTTCAGTGCATAAGTTGTTGAATGCTGGTCTTTGGATGCACCAACTATATGACCAAATATGTCGGAGAGACATTTCTTTTTCTTCTTGAACCCTTTATTTTTTGTTACACATGGAAAAGATTTTTTATTGAAATGCCTTTTATTCCCACTACAGGCCATAGAGCCTGATGGGGACATGTGATCCAACGACAGATGCAACTCCTCTGGTTGTTGTCCTGGGCTGGGAGTCTGCGCTTCATCAAATGGAGATGTTCGAGGTATACTTTCATTATTGCATTGTCGACCAAGAAGCAGATCCTTAGCTTTTGACACACTGGTTTTCCAACTGCTTTGAAAACTTTTAGGTATCTGCAAAGCACAAACATAACATATTCAGAGCCCATTTGATGTTTAGGCTCATAACTTTATAGATTTACCTTGTATTTGTAGTCTTTCTCTTTGTGCTTTCCTCTTCGTCTTAGGACCAAGAGGGTGTCCTGCTGATGACCACTTTCAAAAGGAAGAACAACATTTTCTGGGACCCAAGCAGATTCAACACTTTCCCCAAAAGTCTGTAGGTGATACATTTGACAAGGACGAGGACTGGGAACTGGAAAAAGTAAAAAAATGTAAAAAAAAAAAAAAAAAAGATTTATAACGAAACAAAAACAAACAAAATTCAATTCACCCCTTTTCCAAGATTCAGGCCTTACCTTTCATCTTGGTGTGGATTCCCTGCTCGGGGTGACAGGTAATTTGGCAGGGCCACCAGGGCCGTTTGTTGAACTTAGCCCACACCAGATCTCCTGCCAAGTACTTAACTGAGGGAAAAGCCTGTTTCTTTGGGCTGTTGGGCTGTTTTCAAGATTTAAAAGCAAGTTATTGTTAATACTTTTAAGATTTAACTTTATGGCTACCACGTGTTAAAATGTTAAAACAAAAATGTAATGCATTCAGTAAATAATGATGCCTGTGAGCCTGCTGCATTACAGATAAATGACATCAATATCTTATAAAAGTAATTATTCTCCTGTACAAAGTATAGTTTTTAAGTGATTTAAACTTACATTTGAATTAGTTCCTGATGGAGAAATGAGTCTGTCTTCAACAGGAGAGGTATGTTCATTCACAAACTCTTCACCCATGCTCCATCCATCTCTCATAATGATTTCTGGAAGTGCGCTGGGGCTTAGTGTAGGGTTAAGTTCAGATATAGTTTTTGACATCAAGTTAAAGACAGTAGGTTTGTATGTTCGTTTTTCAACCCCTGAGCTGCATATGGTGGTAGAGTCACTGACAGACCGATCCGCAGATAATTTTGGAGAGAAATGAAAAGGTGCAAGGTCCTCATTACTGCTATGTTCACCCATCTCCTCCTCCTCCTCCTCCTTAAAGTCACTGCTGTCAAACAGCGTGGACCCAAAATGCAGGTATCCATTAGAGATGGGAGAACAGCGCTCCAAGCTGTGAGGACTGTCTGAAAAACCATTTCTACTGACATCCTGCAAGTTCTCAAAAGGCTCCAGGTCATCATTGTCTGGAGACAGAGGCAGTTGAACTGACGGTGCCTCAAATTCATCCTCGTCACTGATTGGGCTTGCACAGTGCAAGTGGTTTCTGGGATGGAGGTCTGCCCTGTTAACCACAGTGTTCAGGTCCTGCAGCCTATTCAGTGGGCTGTAGCAGTGAGATCGGCTGAGGTGGTTGTAGCCCAGTGCAGCTGGCTGCTTGAGGCTTGAGGATGGAAGTTGCACCGTTGACTGTTGGTCAGACCCACGCTTCACAATGCCACATTGGTTTCCATAGGAAGTGCTCATTAGGCCATTATGAGGTCTCAGCTCAGGCTGGCCAGAGCCAAAGACTGAGCCTACCCTCACAGCCGGTCTGTAAGACTGATTCATGCTGTCATAGCTCTGTCCTGTCAATTGAAGAAATAAGAGGCACATTAGAATGTGAAAATATACATTAAGGTTTGTCATTCATTATATTGAGACATGTTCTTAATGGTGCTGATAATCTACATAAACACGGAAATTATGCAGAAATCATCTCCAGTCCAATAAACCAGTGAAAGAAAAGACCGGCCATAACACACGTCACACACACACACACAAATAAGCCGACATTGCGTGGCCTTCCTACTAGAGGCCGGGCAGTAGGCACAAGACAAAACACAAAACTGTGCCGGTGCGCCTGGGTTAGACTTACACACATTTCATTGACAAACTGTCTGAAAATGGTCCCGCTTTGTCTGTTGAGTGTGGGTCATGGCGATCGCTGACTACAACAGTGACCAGAGGAGCGCTCAGGCTTGAGTGGAGGTGGTGACACTGAGCCATCACAAACACAGTGAGGCTTACACCAACAAGCTACAGCCACACACCGACATAGGAAGCTACTGTTAACTCACAAAAGGTTCACTCCAAAACCAACACGTGGATAACGCGACAAACTCACCATTTGTAGGTCGGTCACCGTGAACTACACCACGGTTTTCTAATATTATGGCACAAAGCGAGTGTTTTTCTCGATTTGTGGAAGCCGATATGTATAATCCCAGTTGCAGCAGCAGCACTAGTAGGCCAAGGCACAGCTCTCATTCTCTGCACTTCTTCGCCTCATCAGCGGCGGCCCTCTGAAATACTGTCACCTTAAATACCAAATAAGCAGTAGTAAATCCATTACGCTGTAATTTCACACAGAGACAGATTTCCGTATGCCATAACCAGCTCCCTTACAGTCTAGAAGCTTATTTACTACATTATTTTAGCTTGCTGTCGAAGTGCCCCCGGTTATGTTAAAACAAGCCCAGACTGACTGTGTTGGTGAGCAGCAACCAATCGGCACGACTACATACCCAACCCCCCGTCTGCAGAGGGCCGTGACACTCACCCTCCTCGCACACGCGCACACGCACGCGTACGAGCACGTACACACACATATTATGCACGTTCACACGAGGACTGTCACGTCCAGGTGAAGTTTCTAATCACCACTGGTTTTTAATAAAGGCTACGTGACGTGATAATAACATGTGAATAAGTGGTGCGCCTTTGTGACGTGCCACTTGATGCTGTCGCTCTGTTAATAAGCGTTGTACTAAGTTTAAAAAGGCCGGTGCCAACGTGAAGCGAAAGACAGAACAGGGAAACAAAATGAGTAAGAAGAAGCGCACGGCCTTGTCGGTCAGAACTGAATCACGCGCGCCATATTGCTTTCCACTAGTCCTCTCTGCTCTGACGCGAGGAAACAGGCCGCGCAGCTCTAAAGACATGACCACAGCCAGGGGCAGTGGTGTATGGCTGCCGAGGTTTCACCCGATACTGAAACAAAACTGAATATCTCTATCAAGGTTCCCTGGGGTACTTTTGCGCACATCTTGAAAATGTAACGAGACCCAGAGCAGACAATAGCCCTGTTTCGATGCGGGCCAGTAGGAGTTGAAGTCTCCACAAACTGGCACACAAATAGACCTGCCAGCAATATCACATGGGTATTTGTGCGCGGGTGTGCTCAGATTTTATTAAACTCGCTACATTTTAACCCAGGTGCATAAATGCGTAAAATACGTACTATTTAAGTTGTATTTCACCGACTGAAAGGGGTAATACAGGAGTCACGTGATGCTTACAAAAACAGTGAACACTATCTGTGGCCACATCGACTGTTCCAGACGGTAAGCTACCTGATATTTTGACACCTTGGAGGTTATAACGATGTAAATAAAAGGCATTATTACTGGGTGTTTGTGTCAGAGGACAAAATCCCTCTAGTGGTCATTAAAAGAATCACGCGCTTAGCTTCAACTTTCTGAATATGCCATGAGGAACAAAGAATAGTAATGCACCACAGCACATGAAGTCACGTTTTTTTTAGTGCTGTCAAAACCATATTCCAGCTTCTTCATATGCTTGAGACTGTTGCCCAGCGGGCAGCCCAGGCCCTTATATCCTCCTGCTGCTGTGGGTTTCCTTGAATTGTTTTAAACCCAGCTGATCTAGTGGTTCCAGTTGGTTGTATCGTCTAATTGTGCGGTAACTATCAGCTTTTGAGATCCTTGATGGCCTTCCTTTCCTTCCAGATTTGACAAGGTCCAGTCTGTTGTTACCATTGGCCCTCAATTTATGACCATTGGAGCCTAAAAAACCTATTTAAGTGTCTTGTATTTGACTTGTCATGACCTTCAGCATGCTCTGGACAGAGGACAATACAACCAGAGGCTACAGCAAACCAGTTTGTTGAAAGATAATACAGTATATTGTTTGTGTGCTACATTGGTCAAAGT
The DNA here is from genome assembly GCA_024349245.1 of Neodontobutis hainanensis. Lineage (NCBI taxonomy): Eukaryota > Metazoa > Chordata > Actinopteri > Gobiiformes > Odontobutidae > Neodontobutis > Neodontobutis hainanensis. The sequence goes on along the minus strand of JALDNG010000003.1, from coordinate 4,196,998 downwards.
GGCAATGTCTGTCTCTTGATGTATCATTTTCTGTCCAGGGCCAAACAAATTAAATCATTAAGGACGTATAGTTTCATAAATAATGTATGCTGCTGCACCAAAAATGAAAGACCACAGAACTTGCAGCCTTGCCTATATACTGTATTCGTCTAAATACTAATATGTCTAAACTATGGGCCAATATTTTAAGCATTGCAACCCTACAACAATACTGCAATGTTCATTTATCTCCCTTTTTAAATTTAAAATGTTTATAGCTTTTGTTTAATTTAACCTGCTGAGATTGTATATACCTTCATTCTGTTGCATGCACACTTCTACTTTATAAATGTTGCTGTACAAATTAATTTAACCTCTGCAGGATCAATAGTCCTAGTTTATCATAAAGTACAGTATATTCACATAATAGTTCTCAACAAGCATGTGGAAAAAAACCTGATGCTGCCATGCCACAACTGTTGGGTGTCTACATTTGGCTTAGTCTTCAAAAAATATCCATAACATTTTAAAGTGGTAATCAATGACTGCATCTACAGTTGTAGTCATGGGTTCATGACACACAAATGTGTTTACATGGCTTATTAAACAATAAAAAGGCAGTGGTCTTTTCTCCATTTTTATTAACATCCATATGATTTTATACACATACATTGTACTTAAGGGGCAAGACTTGCGAGAGCAGGAAGCAATCAGCCTTTTCCCAGATGGCCTCCTTTAACCTGGTACACTACAATACCCACAGGAATTATGTTTCCTTGATGAGCTTGGTTAGCTTCTGAATCTTTGTTTTTGTGGACATATCAACATATTTGTCCCCAATACTGACAACCATGCCACCCAGGATTGAAGGATCTGACTGTTTAAAAGGAACAAAAATAAAAGAAATGAATTGCTTCATAATTCAGATTTTAAAGGATTTGAAATTGACAAAATAAAAACATAAATACCTTTGTTTCCAGCTTGATAGTTTCACCTTTCTGAAGAAACCCTTTAAGAGCAACTTTAAGTTCGGCAAGATTTGCTTCATCCAAAGGCTGTAAGCATATGTAAAATTGTACAGTGTAGGTGTAAGTGCAATATAAATAAAATGTATACTTAAATTTAACTTTACATACTAAAATATAGGTAGCCATTAAGTGTAAAATATCTTTAATACCTGAGCAGTAGTGACAGAGCAGATGACCTCCCCGCGGTGCGCACTCATCATTTTGCCAAAAGCAGCAATTACATCAACAGTGAGAGTCAGACGACCATTTTCAGCCAAGACATCTAACAAGTCAAGGGTAAAAAAAAAAAAAATAAAAAAAAAAGATGTGACAAATATTCACCACTAGTACTAAAACTGCTTGAATATACAGCTCTTAATAGTTGTAAAACTTTTAATAAGATGTAGACATGAACGTCAAGAGTCTTGAAGGAAATGCAGTCTTGACTCAAGACTGCATTTCCTTTAAGAACCACAGGTGGCAAGTGCCATACTAATGTCTAACAGGCAACATTTTTGGCCCCTTAGAGAGAAAGGTGAGGTAATACATGCTGCTACACATGTTATTTAATATAAATTTGGACATATTAAGAACAGTCAAAATAAAAAAATAAAAAAACTAAATAAATAAAATAAAAAAAAAAAACAGAAACGGCAAGGTCCCAGATTAGCAGTCACAGATGACTTACTGATGAGATTCATGGTGGTGGGTGAGAGTTTCGCCTTTAAAAGGACATCACTAAAGGTCTTCTGTTTGATGCTCCGCTTGACGTGAGGGTTCAAAACAATGCTAGCAAGCTTGGGGTCCTTGATCAGGGTCTTGAAATAAAAAAATAAATAAAAATGAAATAAAGACAAAATAAAATGTTAGTTTCTGACCGGCTAAATATTTCTAGTCAGCACATACATGGAAGGAAAAACAAGTGCAGTCAATTAGATATGACTTAGATACGCATTGAAAGCACACCCACTTGCATATATTTTGTAAAATTGCTTACATTGACTTTCCCAAGCTCCTGTTCCACTTGGTCCAATTTCTTCTGCTTGCTGGCAGCTGAGAACAGAGCAGTGGCATAGCGGCCCTCCACGCCATAGACTTGGATTGGCGGCTGGAGGACAGGCAGATAAATCGGTAACCAGTTTTATTGCAATTTATTGAAGCATGAGAATGAACGATACTTACCTTAATCAATTTTGCTGCGGGTCTGACTGCAGAAGTGGTGAACTGGCGGACCTGGAAATAAAATGTCATGACACTTAATAATGACCAACAAAACGTATAGCCTACATTTTGATACACAATGTACCGGCTAAAGGTTGACGACGGCTAATCTGAGAGCTAACTTAAAAGCTGTCATTCAAGTGCTTCGTGTATTTAAGATGAGCTTATCAGATTACTTCCTTATCTCAAACCTTCATAATAATAAAGAAAACATCTGGACATATGTAATATTCAAGCGTTGTTTACAACCGTGAAATATAAAAAATAAATAAATGAATGTCTAACCTGCTGTCCTAGCATGAGCGCTGCCATTTTCTCCTACAGCCGTCCGAGAAAGACCAGCGCATGCGCATTTGACATTAAGTCTTCCAATGGGAAATGTAGTCTTTAAATACTGCCGCACACATTGTGGTCTTTTTACACACTTTATGTTAGATGTAAGTAAATCAATCATAAGTAATTTAGTATTTACATATTTAATATTTTAACACACCAAACTTCATAACAACTCAAAAGAAAAAAAAATTAACTACCTAAATATAAAAGAATAGTTAAATGTCATAGTGCAATAATGCTTTAAGAAAAGAAGAAACATAACTGATGAATTATTTGTCAGGCTGTTTTATATTGGCAGGAGAGCTGCGTTCATTGTCATATGCACAGAAAAAAGCAAGAATAATTAATTAAATTCTTCCAATTTAAAACACAATTATAACATCATGAATCTAAAACACATTTATTTATATTTTAGTGTTCTACTTAATAGTTATGTGATTTTCTGATAAGGACGCATGTATGACGCAGTCTTTTTGTGGCGCACATACGCATAGCCTACATTACACACAGAGCTGCGAATGACTGACGGCCATTGGGACGTAGCGCAGCCGGGCCATTAACGCACCGCTACAGAGGGTTTTTACTGAGCATTTTAATAGCTGGTCTTTTCAGGCATGGACGACAAGACATTTAACAAAGAGTTGGACGCGTGGATTGAACAACTGAATGAGTGTAAACAGCTATCAGAGAATCAGGTCAAAGTTCTTTGCGAAAAGGTAGGTTTGCGGAGAATGCCTACAAATTAGCTTTCAATCGTGCTATAGCTGAACATAACGGATGAGGAGGTGCCACCTTTTTATCCAAATGCATCAATATAGCTTGGATTAACGAAGAGCTAATGCACGTGTGGCCTTGTTTTGGAGAGCACCCTTTAAAATGCAGAGCCATGCAGTTCCTACATTGCTAAGTAACAGCTCTCACCAGAAGATGGAGCCTGCAAATTTGGTCCTGTAGAGCTACGCCCACTCTCGGTACCGTTTACCTTAGGAATAAGACTAACATCTGCCTACCTTGGTATTTTTATTTACATTTAAATACATGTGCATGGTTTATTCTTTGAACATAACCCGTTATATTGAGCCATAATGACTTCAGCACAGCCTTCCTACCTGTTTTATGTCACTCAACGTGAGTTTTTTTTTCTCACTAGGCTAAAGAAATCCTCACCCAGGAGTCCAATGTACAGGAGGTAAGATGTCCGGTGACAGTCTGTGGAGATGTCCATGGTCAATTTCATGACCTTATGGAGCTGTTTAAGATCGGAGGCAAATCTCCAGATACAAACTACCTCTTCATGGGAGACTATGTTGATCGAGGCTATTATTCTGTGGAAACTGTTACACTTTTGGTTTCTCTTAAGGTAGCCGATATTGTTCTATGATTTATATATGATCAGTGTATGCCCCGTATTAAACTTGAATTATTTTTATTCGTAGGTAAGATTCCGAGAACGAATCACAATTCTTAGAGGAAACCATGAGAGCAGGCAAATCACACAAGTGTATGGATTTTATGACGAATGCTTAAGGAAATATGGAAATGCAAATGTTTGGAAGTATTTTACAGATCTGTTTGACTATTTGCCCCTCACCGCACTGGTAGATAACCAGGTAAGATATTGCAGCTGGTCTACTTTTATCTATTAATGTGTTATGTAAAATTCCACTTGAGTTTTATATAGTTTTTCTCTTTTTTTTCAAGATTTTCTGCCTACATGGAGGACTTTCCCCCTCAATAGACACACTTGAGCACATCAGAGTGCTGGATCGCCTGCAGGAGGTTCCTCATGAGGTACAGTGCACATCCATATGCTATTGAATGTGTAAACTTAAAAAAAATCCAGTAAGCCTAAAAATAAATGGAATGTATAAAAATTGTAACATTTGAATGCTACAAAACACATTTTAGGCCACAAAATACCCATCTGTTTTTCAACCACATTTGGCTACGCAGTGTTACTTTAAAGTTATAATGTTAGGATTACCCGGTAAATCTTTGTAAACAAACCCTCTGCCCCATCCTCTATTTCATTACTTATTACTGAGTCAAGTGCAAATTTGCTCGGCCTATAAACTCTGGCTACTGTATTTTATTTTTTTGTCAGCTGTGATTGGCTGAGAGCCACACACTCAAAAATATCTTTCCTATGTAAACAAAGTTAAATAAGAAAAATTGTGCTGAGTTCGAGCTCAAGCTTTTCTAATGATTCTCTGGTGTTTCAGGGTCCCATGTGTGACCTATTATGGTCAGATCCAGATGACCGTGGGGGGTGGGGCATCTCACCCCGAGGTGCTGGCTACACCTTTGGACAAGACATCTCTGAGACTTTTAACCATGCAAATGGCCTGACTTTGGTTTCTAGAGCCCACCAACTGGTGATGGAGGTACAGTGCTTTGTAGACTTTACTGTACTGACACATCTACCACACTGGGATTTTAAATGGGACAATTGCCCTTCTGTTCATTATAGGGTTATAACTGGTGCCATGACCGCAATGTAGTAACAATCTTCAGTGCACCAAACTATTGTTATCGCTGTGGAAACCAGGCTGCAATCATGGAACTTGATGACACTCTGAAATACTCCTTGTATGTATTTTCACAAAATATTCAATGTTATTTTTCATTATTTTTCAATGTCATTTTATCTCTGAATGCAAACTGCATTGTCTCCCGTTTTGTTTTTGTTTTTTCAGTCTACAATTCGACCCAGCACCACGTAGAGGAGAACCTCATGTGACACGCCGAACACCCGACTATTTCTTGTAAGAATTGAAGAATTTGGTGAGGATATGTAAAGCTTTGGAAACACCTATGGACCAATGCATATGTGCCATAATCCAAGGAAATTGAAAATGAAAAATTCAGTGTAAATCACCTTCCTTTCAGCGTTTTCTTTTCTCTGCATGATGTTTTTATTGCAAGAAAACCACTACAAATCCTGCTGGTTTGTCAGGAATAATTTGTGATTTATGTAAGAAATCCTTGAGCAAAGTGTGTTGCCATAATACAGTATAATGTGCATCTTTCACCTGCCATGGCTCTGCTCAAAGGCTGTAGTAAATTTAACAAAAACTCTTTGTTATTTTGTAAATGAAATACGTTTATAATTAGTGATCATATTTTTGTCATTTTAATGCAATGTGAATTTATATTAGTTATTTTTAAGTCATGTAAACCAAAATTATGTTAAAATATGGTGGGGTTTATTTGGCCAATGTTACTAAAATCAATGCCATTGCTTCATCATGCGTTATCCCACAGTCGCCAGTAGATGGAAACAGACACCTAAAAACATGCAAGATTATTTATTTCAACGAAACAACGATCCTACTGTGCACAAAATCAATCGTTTTAAAGAAATATATTTATCTATAAAATCTAACCATTGTTATATAAAATGTAAAGGCTATTTAATTTGTATTTTGCATTTATTTGCCACGAATTTGGTTATTGGTGGTTAATTAAAGTTTTCTGGATAGGTCTCAAATATGTATGAAAATGTTTCTTTTCCATGTAATTTTATATGTGTATTTGTTGAATTTATTAATTTATATTGCCACATGTATTTGAACATCCACTAAAGATCAGTTGCTTGTTAAATCTACAGTGCTTTACATCTAACACCTAATAATGTCCGTTCATACAGTCACGTGTGTGGAAATCCTTCAGACTAAGTTTCACCAATTATTAATGATTTATAGCCTCTATTATCAAAACAGGAAAAATGTTAGAGCACTGGCCGATGTTGCTGCTCAAATAAAAGCCGAACTTCAACTTAAAACGATGAAACTTGTTATGTTTTTCTTTTTTTAATATGATTTTGTTTCAGATTAAACTATTAAATGTCTTATTGGGTGATTTTTTGCAATAAATACGGAAATACGAGCTACACTCGGGCTCCACTATATGCAATGCACACGTCCTTTAAGAAGTAACATTTATTGTGACGGTTGGCTTCCGGTTTGTGTGGTTTGTGCATCTTTGAGCTGGACGTAGCGGCGCTGCTTCTGCAGGTTAAATTAGCTGGCTGCAGCCTTTCAGGGAACCCTCTTGCGGACTGCTAGAGCTCACAGTGCAGTAAGTAATCCGTCAATGTGTGTTTTTATATTATTAATACGTACTGAGAACTGCGCGTGCCTGGAGTTTGTAGTTGCGTTAACTGCAATTAACATGTTTTTTTGTTTTTTTTCCTTTTGGAGAGGCGCACACTGGGTGGCTGGATGTGTGGATGTGGCAGGCTGATACTAGTTGAATCTGGGGCGCACAACTGGATATAAACGAGGCGGCACAGATGTCGCATGTAACGATCGGTTAGAGATACATTTCACTGATTGAAGCATGCAATAGTCTTCATACATTTTTTTTAAATTCATATATATTTTTTCCTTTAACATACCTACCCACCTTCGGCACCTACCCTAAGTCCAGATTTAACTGGTCTACGTCGGGTTGAACAATTAACCATATCCAGTGACTACATGCTTTCTCTACGAGCACAAAGGCAAAGGATCTTCTTTGTGCATTTTAAAGAATGTGCTTGCAGATAATAGCTTACATGATGGATAGGCTATCGTTCCAGGAGTTGTTGTGAATTTCAGGTTAATGTGTAGCCACGCAGGCCGCCTTTGATTGGCTGAGAGTGAGGGCAGAATCAACCGAGGGGTTTCTGGATCAAAGGCCGTGCCAGTCCAAAGTTCACCACTAGCTACTTTCCCCATCATCATCATTAATAGTGTGCCACCCTATCACGTCTCGTTAAATAAGAAGAAAAAACCCCACACCCACTCATGCAGCCGCTGTCTCTTTTCTTTAGAAGAATGTCATACTGTTTCCATCTCGTGAGAACCCCATGGAGTTTAATTCAATTTAAAGAGACAGCACGCCTCCTTTGCACCCAAAAATAAGGCCCTTTATAGCATAGCCTACATGTTGTCAAAGCAAAAGCCATCTGTTTCAGGTCCAGTCCATCATACTGCAGAGCCCCACATGGTCAAAATGAGCAGAACTGTATAAAAAAATGAGTAGAAACGTTTACAAGGCTTGTTTTTGAAAGTGTGGTGTTAGTTTAGTCTAGGCCAGTCTTGTTAGATTAGCCTTAGTCTGGAGTTAGTAGCTATGTAAAATTGAAGAATCAGTTTTCATATGCTACATTGTGGTTATTTGGTGAGGAAAATGATTTGAACAATTGCCTTTTACACTCAGGCTTGCCAGAGTAGCTACAGTTTGGGGGGTTGGTGTATGAACATAATAGGGCTTTTCAATTTAGCGCTTCACAACCTTTGTGTCAGGTCAGCTATTGCCATAGTAACATTATGCTGAATAAGCAGCAGCATGGCTGTCCTGCGTATGTTTTTTACAAAGCCTTCTTGACTTGTTAAAGAGTAGCTGGAATTTCTCAGATAGAAAGTCAAACTTGAAATGTCAAAAGTGTCAGTCTACTCATCAAACATTTATAAAACATTTATTTATAAAATCACTGTTGGTGTGCTTCTAACAGTATACAGAAGCCTTGCCTCCTTGTTTCTTGCCTTAAGTGTAATTCCTGTAGATATGGTTCACTGAACATACACTGCTTTATTTTCTCCTTCCTAGATAAATATGGCAGCAGAGCTATCCACTACCATTAATATCAATGAGCCTCGGTGGGACCAGAGCACATTTGTGGGTCGGGCTAAGCATTTTTTTACTGTCACAGACCCTAGAAATGTCCTTCTCACCAACGAACAACTAACACATGCACACAAAATCATTACTGAATACAGGTAATCCACACTGAAGCCAAGTGAAATTTCACCCAGTAATTAAGTAAATTAGTTTGACAATTTGTCTCAAATCTTGTTAACTCACTCACAGGCAAGGTGTAGTCTCCCCGGGGCTGACAGAAGATGAACTGTGGAGAGCCAAATATATTTTTGACTCGGCTTTTCACCCTGATACCGGTGAGAAGATGATCCTGATTGGTCGCATGTCTGCTCAAGTCCCAATGAACATGACAATCACTGGATGCATGATGACATTTTACAAGTAAGAACATGTTTTTCATTTTAAAATGTCATAGTTACACTTACAATAAACTTTATTCTACATATCAAAAATGTTATTAGCTCAGTGTTTTGTTTTAAATGACCCTATCACTTAAATTGAAATGTCTTTCCTTTTTTTTTTTTTTTTTTCAGGACTACTCCAGCTGTTTTGTTCTGGCAGTGGATAAATCAGTCTTTCAATGCTATAGTCAATTATACCAATAGAAGTGGAGACGCTCCAATCACAGTGAGGTAGAGGTGGACATTTTAACACCTATACCACCTACCCATTTTAACCCTTTAATTAGATTTTGTGTTCATCTTATGTTGACTCTTGTGTTTGCAGTCAGCTTGGTACAGCTTATGTGTCTGCCACAACAGGGGCAGTTGCCACCGCTCTAGGACTAAATGCACTAACAAAGGTATCAGATCATCTAACCCCATAATCTAATTTTAATCTGTGTTTAATGTTCATATCAGCTGCCCCTGATGTAAACAGCCTCTTTGTAGTACAGCGGTCATATTAGTTACTGTACATGGTTTTGGACTGTGTGTTTAACTTTGTCTGAAAAGTATATTGAATGCTTTGTTTCTAAAAGCACACTCTTGGGATAGAGGCTTAGATTGAGTTTTGTTGTATATATATACTTTTATATACACATTCTTCTTGGTTTTAGCATATCTCACCTCTGATTGGACGGTTTGTTCCATTTGCTGCTGTAGCTGCTGCTAACTGTATCAACATCCCACTGATGAGACAAAGGTAAAAAAAAAAAAAAAAAAAATTTCAAAACCAGTGTATTTTATGTGAAAAGAAAAGTGACACAATTTCTAAAAAATAATAATTTTGTGTGTTTTTTCTTTGCAGAGAACTTAAACATGGTATTCCTATAACAGATGAGAATGACAATAGGTTAGGGGAATCAACAAAAGCAGCACAGCAAGCCATATCTCAGGTAGTGGTCTCCAGAATCCTCATGGCATCTCCGGGGATGGGTATGAACTGTATATTAGTCTTTTTCTTAGGCAAAAAATATATCATGATTAGAAACAGTTTTGAAGTTGTAATTTTGTCTTTCGTAGCTATTCCTCCATTTTTAATGAACCATTTGGAAAAAAAGGCTTTCCTGAAGGTATGCAAATTTAATTTTTTACTTTACAGATTTAAAATGTCCAAGAGCTTAGTTGCTTTTAGCAGTCACACGAGAGCAATGAAAAGCATGATCCTACTAGGCCACTCTAGTGTCTATGAGAATTCACCACTGCTTTTGTGCCTCACATTTGTGTTCTGCCTGGTCTTTTCAGAGGTTCCCATGGATGAGTGCACCTATTCAAGTCAGCCTGGTGGGATTCTGGTGAGTTGACAGAGATGGGGCACCTGACAATCTTACATGTTTAATACCTTTTAACATAACACTAATGCTAGTTACAGTGGAGCTTGTGTTTTTATCTGGTCTTTCTATTTCAGTTTGGTGTTTGCTACTCCACTTTGTTGTGCGTTGTTTCCGCAAAAGAGGTAAGTAAGCGCTCTGTCATAGTTTGAAATTATGCAGCGTTAGCATGATTCAGTTCTGTCCGTGCAGTTGCATAATATGCCTTTTATGTGCGTTTGGCTCATTAACTTCTACGTTTCTCCCATTACCGTCTCCTAAATCTAGCTCTATGTCGGTCAGCCGACTGGAGCCCGAGCTACAGGAGAAAATCCGGGCGACCCATCCAGGAGTGGAGAGGGTTTACTTCAACAAAGGGCTATGAGTATGTCACAGCTCTTGCCCCAAGTCCAAACACTGCCATAACACAACTGCAGGATCGGTCCACCCCTCCACCAGTCTCCATCCTGTCTGTCCTTTTTATTCAATGTGCCATCCCCACCTTTTAGAAGGATGTTTGAAGACATCTCTTTGTAATGAGATACATGCTTTTATAAATGTGATTGTGATTGAAGTTTGTTGTAACTGCTAGAAAAGACTTCAAATGTGCCAATGGAAAGTATTATCCTGAAAAGAATCTGGCCTGGTTTGGATCAGATATATCGGTTAAAAACTTATTTTTCTTCCAAATATGCCTCTTAGTTGTATTCAGTTAGTTTGTTGACCTCTAATTAAAATTGCCAAATATATTTAAATATATTAACTTCATAACTGTTATACTGGCAATATTTGAGATTTCAAAGCGTTCACAATTATTTTATTTATTTTGCCAACTCTGTGAGATTCAGCGAGCCTTTGGGCATCTAACTTTAATCCAGTACTTACTTTGCAGGGTCCTCTCTATAAAATGTGATGCTATGATGGCAACAACCAGGTGCTACAGTGTATAATGTCTTAATAAATGTTACCGTTTATTTTTGCCAAACATGTTAGAACCAATAACTCCACCCATTCAGACAATGGCACCAATATTCTGTTGCAAAATACTTCTTACCAAGCCCATTGTAGTCGACATATGGGCACTCATGATGCCCCCATAGCCCCATAACTCATTCATGCCTTACACAGACTTTTATGGTACATGATTTCTTTGCTGTCACCAACGTGGCAATTGTAAATGGGTTTGAACGTCTAACCTTTACATGGTCAAACACATTTTAGGCATATTTTGTCACTATTGAAAACGTAAAGTTGGTTGTGCTCAAATATAATTTTTTTATTAAAACACAACATAGCCAGTATCTGTTTTAAAATGCCAGAACGACTACTGAACCATGCAAAATACATTGTCAAAGTGGATTTGAGGGAAACTTTATTAAACATTTTATAGTTATTATAAGATGGTTAAATTTTAAAAACATACTGTCTGATGATAATGCTACTCTCATGTTTGAATCCAGTCAGTGTAAACTGCCAAATGCTGTTATCATTACCCAGTACCCATTTTTGTAAATGTTGATAGACTTAACAGCAACAGCATTTAAAAATTAGGATTGGGACTACTTTCTATAGCTATATAATATACAATTTATAAATCTTAGAGAAAAAAATGTCCATTAAAAAAACATCAACAACAGTGTATACATAGAAATCTGATGATTAATATACATGTTACAATCTAAATGTAAATCATTAAATGTTTGAGATTTTGGTTTTCCTGCATATTTTGCTCCTCACTTTGAGTTTTTTGTCAAGTGTTTAATGTTTAATATAATGTGAATCTATTAACATTTATCACCGTGCCAGTATATTTTAGTCTGTGGTTTAGAGAAATACAGAGCTGGTGGAACTTAAGTGTTATTTTGGTGTTGAAAGTCACTGAATGTAGCATTTTAAAACTTCAGTTGTTTACAATGTCTCAGTCTGAAAAAGCACAATGTTTTAATAGGTTTGAATTAACGCACAATTTTAAAGCCTGTTAAATCTATTCATATTTATGGACCACACTGTTTTTCTCCTGTGATCTATTGGAACATAATATTTATGAGTTGTTTAAAAGGACAGCAGAGTAAAAAAAAGCTTTTTTGACAGGGCCACAACCTACAAAATTGCATCGCTATTGTCACCAAAGTGATGTGTTTTGTTTGAAAAATTATTGAATATTTAATTTGCTATAATTGAAATATAAAATGGTGCATTACTGTTTTGCAGTACACTTGGGTAATGTAATGTTTAGCCTACCTGGATAAAATTAATAAATTAAATCATGTGTTTTGGTCTCAATGAGCATCTGCTCTAAGCTCTACAGCTCCATCTGTTGGCTGAAACTCAAAACAACATTGCAGGGTTAAAAAAGCAGTTTAATGGCAAGGCACATCATGTACAGACTGATTTACAACTTTGTAGACACAGCACAGAAACAGCAGACTAGCAATAAAATATGCATATGTGAAAAGCAACAAGATTAACGGATGCCTCTGATCATCACAAACATGTAACAAGAGGCTGGGGTAGGCTCCAGCCACCTGTGTCCCCTAACAGGATAAGCACTAGAAGAAAACACTATTTTAGTAAATAGTTCCTGATGTAAGAAAACAGACAGTTGAAACAGACAAAAAGAAATAAAGCAGCCACAGCCACAAGATAACAATTGCACAGCCAGTACAATTTCAGACAAGGCATTAAATTATGAGCACTTGTCTCTCAATAACTTGTTTGGTAGAAGTGCTGGGACACAGCTGTGTTCACTCAGTTGTTCCTGCTGCGTTTCCGGTCCCCTGGGTTTAAAGATGTTTTTTTGATCAAGTGCAATCTTTGAAAAAGCTGAGAAGCACAACTTTGCAGCAGAGAAAACACAAACTCTTAGGATAATAAGTATTAGGTTATAGCATCTTACTCACTGACACAACACACAGGCATTTGTAACTTGGGCTTTTCTTATGATATACTCTCTTCAATGTAACAACTTGTGTTTCCAATGTAAATAAGCAGAATATAATCTCACAGACTTAAGGATGGTCCAAAAAGATTCAGTAAGCCAGTATTAACATGTTGTTTCCTATACTTCATTATAAAAGAATTCCTATTTTTATGTTTTAGTCAATATATCACACTTATTTTTCAATGTCCACCTCGAGATCTTGGCTTTCAGTACCTGACTTTGTTCACAGTAAGTTCAAGCTTAACCTCCCAGCACTATCTTTGGAATGTATTGGACTTTGCCAAAGCGGCATCTCAATTGGCACTTGTGAAGTCTGACATTTCAGTCTGTTAGCGTTTTATAGTTTACACATTGTATCTATCCCACTGAGTCTATACGGCTATTCTCAGTGCAACTTTACAAGATTTAAAATTAGTGATGGTATTTATATTTAACCAACTAATTTTACATAGGATATAATGAGAAATGATAAATAATATAAATACTCTAAAACTTAACAACACCAATATTGTTTTTCATTCAGAAAAATTGGTTAAAATTAAAATCTGTAGTGTCCAGTCAGGGCACCACTGTTAAAATATCTTTGGATAGATGTTAAAGATTGTACTGGCTGATGTCCACAGAGGCAGACCTGAGCAAGACCCTGCCTTCCTGAAAGTGGACCCCTATGTCAAGACAGAGGACTCTTCATTCCCTTCATAATCAGTGACTAAGGAAAGTGCCTTGGGGAAGCAGTGACCTCAAAACAACAATCAGCTACAATAAAAGAGGAGATCACTGATTGTCTGGGGTGGCCTACCAACACAAGAGGCACACAAGTTAATACTGCTCCCCAGAGGGATCTTATAGCAGATGCTATTAACTGGTGGGTTACTCTGTATCTCAGCGCATATTACTTCATACACGCTTATGAGCCTTAGCAAAACTCTTCCTCACCCGTCGCCTCCCCCACAAGCAGTGAGTGTTTGTCAGGCTCACAGAGCACTAGGCTGTTGAGGGAGTGTTTGTCTGAGCGCAGGGAGTTGATTGAGGCACGGCTGTAGTTGACGAAGCGGTCCAGCAGGCTGAGTTTGGGGGAGGGTCTTCGTAGCTCACCCATGCCAATATGAACGCTTACATCAGAAAGGCTGCCCTGCCGCCTGCTGTTCCCGAAGCGGGCCTCCAACATTTCAGCACTGGGCTTAGTGTAACTAGATACAAATGAAGGGAGAATTAGCAAATCACAGTACGTAAATTCATGTTAGGAAATGATACGTTAAAGGAAAAACATAGCTTCAATAAGGTGTTTACCATTTGAGTAAAAGGGACGACAACACAACTGAGACAGATGACATAGCCATAGCAGCAGAGCCCATCCACGGCTGCAGCACCAGACCAATAGGAAGAAACACACCTATGGACAACTTAAAGTAACATTTTTTTTTCTTAACAACGGTAAATGTCATGTTCTTTTAAATGGTCCCTTACCGGCAGCAATAGGTATGCCAACCATGTTGTAGATTAGTGCAAAAACAAAATTAATCCTGATCCTCTTGACAGTCTTTTTAGACAAGTCAATGCTGCCCACAACGTCCAGCAGGTCGTTCTGTGGATTACATGAAAATATAATTTATGGCCAAATATTAGGAAAAAATAATATTTGAATATGGTTTTCCTTCTTAGACATACAGTTAAGACAAAACAACATACTGCAAACATTTTTATAGTATTGTATGTAAAAGTTATAGAGATAAAATCCTGGAGACTCACCCTTATCAACACCACATCTGCTGCCTCTATAGCAACATCTGTCCCGGTTCCTATGGCAATCCCCACATCAGCCATAGCCAGGGCAGGTGAATCATTGACACCATCTCCAACCATAGCCACTCTTTTTCCTGCTTGCTGCAGCTGCTCCACCTTGGCCACTTTGTGTGATGGGAGCACCTCAGCAAACACCTTCCTGATACCAACCTTAGAACAATAGGCAACATTCTTACAATGTTGTTTGCTATTATTATTGTTGTTGGTTGTTGTTGTTGTAATTATTACTATTAGAATATAACAAACCCTTAAAATGTTCTCCAATCATCTTATCCATTTAAAACAATTACTGCTCTGATTCAATTCAGATGGAGAACCACTGTAAGTCTCCAGTAAAAAGGCCAGATACTGACATTTTCCTTTAAGAGTTTGTCATTAAATTATCAGATCCTTAGTGCAGCTTTGCAATTTTGCAGTTAATTCTTATTTGCCCATACACTGTGAGCACAAGTCAATCACAATGAAACGTACGAATAACTGTGCACAGTGTTGTGTGAATACCTGAGCAGCTATGGCCCGTGCAGTCTTGCTATTGTCTCCAGTCATCAGGACCACTTCAAGTCCCATACTGGTCAAAGTGTGGACTGCCAGCTCCGCCTCAGGTTTTACTGTGTCTGCTATGGCTATCATTGCACACAGCAGATCTATGCACCAAGAAAAAATGTTTAACTATGCTTTATGACTTTAAATACTGGGAAACATCATTCAAGTGGTTCACTTACTGTCTACAGCTACAAGTACTGCTGTGCGTCCTCTGCGCTCATGTTCTGTCATAGTGTCATCTACTTCACAACTGATCTGCAGGCAGTTCCTTCTCATCCACTCCCTGTTGCCAATCAAGACAACATAGGTGGATGTCTGGACAAGGCCTAATAGACATCACTAGAGTTAAATTTGCAACAACAAAAAATATATAAAATATCTAAATATTCCACTTGCTCATTTCACTATAAAACAATTTCATTACTATTTCACTATTTTATTCAGTAAAAACTTGTGACTGTGACTACATACTTGGCATTGGGTCCATGATAAGAGGATGGGAGATGGACGACATGCGGTTATCACTGATCTGGACAAGAACACTGTTGCGCTGGTTGTTATCTTCACTGTCGCTGTCCACCTGCTTCAACAGTGACTCTGTGTTGCTGACCTGACATCGGATGCCACAACCTGGCACCGCCTGAAAGTCAGTACAAGTGCCAAGAGACTCTGTGCCCAGCTCCTGTAGACACATGGACTTTAGGTCTGATGACTGATGACATATTTGAGTTCAAGTAGTTTTTAGTGCTGCTGGAAGCGAAAGACCAACCTGTTTGCAGTATCTGGTTATAGCAGCTCCCAGTGGATGTTCGCTGTTGTTCTCAGCTGTTCCCACAATGGCCAGCAGTCGGGAACGAGGCATCTTGTTTCCTTCAACAACTATTTTCATCTGAATAACCTTGGGAGCACCATAAGTAATTGTTCCTGTCTTGTCAAACACAACTGACTGTACCTATGCATTTGGGAAAATTGTTAAAAATAAAGTGGTCAATATTACCAATCCCGACAATGACATACAATATTACAAAATCAGAACCATTTCATAACGTATATTAATAAGCAGTTGGGCACTGGCTTGCTTTAGCTTGTTAACAACATAGCATAGCACAGAAGAGGTGTCAGGATCTTCATTAACAGACCTTATGCGCCATCTCAAGTGGCTCTCCTCCCTTTATCAGGATGCCATTTTGAGCTCCAACTCCTGTTCCCACCATGACAGCTGTTGGGGTTGCCAAGCCAAGAGAACAGGGACAGGCAATGCATAACACTGTTATGGAGGCCTGGAAAGCGAAGCGAATCACTGCTTCAGTCCTCGAAATGCTCTTGTCATAACCCTGCAAAGTAAATGTCTTTAACATATAGATACTATCTTATTTTTATTTATACAGAAATATACCAGAAAATGGCAACATAAACTAAAATAACATTGTAGAATTTAAACAAATATAAATAAAACCTACAGGAAAGTATTTTTCGACCAGAGAGAAGTTCAAAAACCCAATGATGATCCAGGCCACAAGTGTAAGAAGAGATACACCCACAATGAAGGGCACAAAGTAACCACTGATCTTGTCTGCATATTGTTGAATTGGAGCCTAAAAATGGAGACATTAAAATTAAAATTTTCCTTTGGGAAGATATAAATGCAAATGCTGATAAGTGATTAAGACCTTTGACGTCTGAGCCTCCTCCACCAGTTTGACAATCTGAGACAGTGTTGTGTCCATACCAACGTGTGTAGCACTGATGAGAAGAGAGCCATTCTGGTTAATGGACCCTGCAATTACTGTGCTCCCAGGCTTCTTAGTTACTGGCATAGCCTCCCCTGTAGTCACAAAGCAACAGGTGGTTAGTAGCATAGCAGCAGATAAAGTGTAGAAAATACTGTTTCAAAATAATTTTTGATAGCTCAGCCTAAATATTATCCATGTACTGGTTGTTCTGTTTTAGTGCTAGTATTGTGCTGCATTTGTCTGCAAATAAATAGTATGCTATGACACAATTTGCACTTTAGGGACATCTACAGCAACAGGCTTAACTGCATGTTTTTTTTAGTAAACTGTTGAGACTAACCTGTAATGAGGGACTCATCAGCCATGGAGTGCCCCTCAATAACCCTTCCATCAACTGGAAATTTTCCACCAGGAACAACTTTGACCACATCCCCTCTCTGCACCAGCTCAACATCCACTTGCTCTTCACTGAAAAACATTAATGACAAGTCAAAATACAGATAACACAGTGTAATGTTTAAAAATAGTGTTATCTGAAACCAAAGGACAGGAAGATTATTGTAAGCAAAATTGATTAAAATAACAAGCAGTACCTGAGAACAGACATGTCACTTCCAAGTTGAACCACTGTAGCCTCAGTAGCTTGCAGAGACATTAATTTGGACAAAGCCTCAGATGTCTTGCTCTAGGGGCAACATTTGCATGTTTGTGTTTATTGTGCTGATTTCCTAAAACAACAGCTTAGCCTAACATAATCAAATCATATTAAATCAAACCTTTGCTATTTGTTCGAGCCAGCGTCCGAGGGAGATGAAGACAAACAGCATAGGTGGTGTATCAAAGAAGGTGATGGGGTTGATTCTGGCTTTCTCTGCCATGGCTACAATTAAAACAACCAGTGAGTAGGTGAAAGCAATGGTGGTAGCTAGGACTATTAGCACATCCATGTTGGCAGATTTGTGTTTGACTGCCTTATAGGCTTGACTGTAGAAGTAGCGACCACCAATGACCTAAAAAAATAAAGGAATAAAATGTAATTATGTCACACATATTCCATAACGAAACAATGCAAATCACAATACAAAAACATTGAAGAATTGAACATCTGATTTTCACAACGCAAGTGCAGTTTACCTGCACAGGCACACAGAAGAGGAAGGAGAGAAGGTTCATGATGGAGAGGCCTGGAAGAACCTGTTTCTCCAGAAACATAGTGGAGTGGTATTTGTTGCGGTCCTCTGCTGTGGCATTGTTGTGATGTGAAACATTCATGTAATGGTCCATGAAAATCATGTAGATCATCATGCCCATCACAGGGACACAGAAAAACAAGCTCACAAGAAAAGATTTTCTCCATCTACAAAAGCATATCAGTTAATAAATATCAGACAAACTTTTGAGTTGTTATTTGTCAGAAAGTGCACAATAAAAAATCCTTACTGTTTTATCTCTTTGCTGTGGTCTAAGTGAGTAGCACTGCGGTCCTTTTTAACCAAAGATGCTTCAAAACCTAAATTCTACAAAAAAGTAATTCACACCTGTGACAATTATCGTATTAGTATATTATAAGAATTATAAGAAGTATAATATAAGAAATCGGTGACACTTTATTTTACACTACACTTGATACATTGTGTAACAAACTGTAATAATATAAGACATACATAAGGGAATTATGTGCACTTACATATTGTAAGTAGGGTTAGGGTATGTATTGTGTATGTACAATGTGTTGCATTGTACTTAATGAGGTCAATACAATGTATTAAGTGTAAAATAAAGTGGTTTTTTTTTCAATCTACCACTAAAAGTGATAATGTCTTTGTCAAGAGGCAAATATTAGATAAAATCTATTACAACAAATTAACAGGGAAACCAGAATAATACCTCAATATGTTTGATGATGTCCCGTGGACCCATAATTTCAGCATCATATTTAATGTGTGCTTTATTGGTTGCCAGAGCAACAGAGGCATATATGACACCCTTTTCTTTCATAAGGCTGGATTCAATTTTGTGAACACAAGAAGCACATGTCATTCCTTTGACCTTTAAAAGACAAAATAAAACAACAATGACAGTACATTTTTTAAACATCAGAAATAAATCTTTACATGCTTTTTTAATCTTAACCACCAATAAATACATATGCAACTAAGATGCATTATATAACATGATGTGACTCACCACTAGCTCAAGGTTTCCATCTGAACCTTCATAGTTCTCCATAACAGAAGCTGTGAACCCCAGCTCTTTTATACACTCGGCTATCTTCACAGGGTCGATTAATTCTGAGTTATATCGCACCTCTGCTTTACTGGCCATTAGAGCTACAAGAACTGAGGAGATACCTGATCAGAAAAAGAACAAATACAAAGAGAATTAATTTGATCTTTAAAATAAAATAAAATATTTGAGTTCACAATGTATTTTTTCTATTTACCAAGCTCATTCTTGAGGTTTCGTTCAATGTTTGCCACACAAGAGGCACAGGTCATGCCTCCAATTTGAATGTAACATTTTAAATGTTTATTTCTATTACGTCCCAGGGAGCTCTCTTTGTGTTGGTCAATGTTTATATCCTTCACAGGTGCCAGGCTTTGTGATTTTGAAAGATTCACATTTGAATCAGGCAGCAAAGAGTTGGTTTCTGTCAAGAGTGACATAGTAATTACAATCTCCAGGTGATTATGACCTCATAATACCAGATTAAAACTAAATATTATTCACATTACCACCTTGTCATAATTATCTCACCAAGTAAGAAGGCATCAAATCCCATGTCCTCTATAGCTGTCCTGAGCTCCTCCTGTGTGGTTAGAAGAGGATCATACTCAAAGATGCCCTGGTGCTCCGAAAGAGAGACTTTGGCTGAATTTACTCCTTTCATTTGAGAGATCATGCCTTCAATGGACTGGACACAGGAGTTGCACGTCATTCCCTCAATGTGAATATTTACTACGGATGCCAAAGGCTGGGTAAAACTCGGCTGCAGGATAGCATATTTGGCCTGGCCTCCAACACTAGGAGTTGTAGGAGGAGATGAAGAGTTGAGAGTACCAGGACAGTCCCATAATTGAGTCCTAAAGTTTCCAGGGGGTAGAGCCTCAATAGCCTGCTGTATCTGAGGCACTGTGACCTGTAGAGGGTCATAACATATAGAGGCTTTTTCTTTCTCCAAAGAAACCTCCACAGATGAGATGCCTGGCAGCACAGAGATATTGTCTTGGATATTGACAACACACGAGTGACAGCGCATGCCTTTCACCCTGAGTGTGACAAGTTTTGTATCTATGAAGATCTCTGTCTCCTCTGTTGAGTCTGATGGAGAAGATAGAGATGATTTTTGAGAATCAACAAATCGCTCAATTTGGCTTGGCAGCTGCAGAGGGCGAGGCTTAGACTTGACCGCAGCCTTAAATCCAGCGAGAGAAATCTGTTCAAGGATGGTTTTGATAGTGATGAGGTACGGTAGGTATACAATGGTGGCTTCTTGAGCATCTAAAACAACTGTGGACGATAAAGACACAAGGTTTGCATGCAAGTAATATAAAACTTTTAACTGAAATGAGTAATGAGAATATGGTTGAATAAGATTAAATTAAAACTAGTTGTATAACTAAACACCCAATAAAAAAAATATATATATTATTTGAATTTTCACTCAAAGAATAACTGAACCTAAATTGTTCAAAATGAACAGCCCAGTAATCCTTTCAACAAGTCACCTGATTCAAGTATGCAAAGAAAGAATTTCATGACGCATGAAACGCTGAGACATGTGAAAGTCATGAGACTAACAAAAACATAGTCAGTAACTGTACAAATCTAGCCATAGTGTATAGCTATTAATACAGCAAAGTCACGAGGAACAAGAATAATAAAGCACCTTTGATCTTTTCAATTCCTTTCAGTTTTCCGATCTTCCCTTCGATAGTAGTGGAGCATGAATGGCAGGTCATTCCTTCTATGCACACTTTTAAAAGGGTTGCCTCTCTGCCTGCACTGTGAGGTGGTGACAAACCTGAACCTGTTTGCGTCGGGTTGCTGTCTGTTGTTGCCATTACACTGGCAACAACCTCACTTAGCTGTTGTGCAGATGTCAGGCATGTGACAAAGGTGACACTGAAACCCATCTGGACCTTGCTTTGACTGACATCCAGAACACCTTGAATATGCAATAGTCTCTCTAAAGCCTCATGTTGGGCTGCCACTGTCAGTCCTGAAACTGGGATCAGCTGGGTATCTGTGGGGACGACTGTTGATTC
Organism: Neodontobutis hainanensis; assembly: GCA_024349245.1. Lineage (NCBI taxonomy): Eukaryota > Metazoa > Chordata > Actinopteri > Gobiiformes > Odontobutidae > Neodontobutis > Neodontobutis hainanensis. Next base: position 4,175,771 of record JALDNG010000003.1, on the reverse strand, counting down.
ATTTGACTCAGAAAGACTCGACTCAAAACCCATGTCCTCGATGGCCAAAGAAAGAGAATCAGGGGTTTGTTTGCTTTGATCAAATATGACAGTAGCATTCTTCAACTCCAAAGACACCTACAAAGACAAAGTAACATATCACATAAGCTCTGTCCTCCTGGAAAGGTTTTTTTTATAAATATAAATAAATTAAATTGCATTATGATAAACAATTTTTGTATAGATTCAGACCCCAAGTAAATACTTATTACATTTACAACTTATTTACATTTTAATTCAGAATCAGAGTTTCCATTTTGGATGGTTTCATTCGTAACTGGCCGGTAAAGTAATTTGGGCCATAAATCTGCTCCCAGTGCTGTGCAGTTTGGACATGGTGCAGTTTAAATGCATATAAAGCTGTTGTGCACTTCTTGTTCACTCAATACAATTAGAATGTAGCAACAACTGCCAAAATCGCTAATTGCTATTTTCTTTATTGCAATATGATTATTTTGTCCATATTGCACAGCCCTGCTATGTAATACGCAACAGTCTTAATAAATTGTGTGTCATTTTACATTGTAATAAAAATGGGAAATGAGTTTATTTTGTCAGCATTATGATCATTTAACTCTCCCAGCAGGAAGAAAACATGTGACACACTTAAGGGATCACTTGACACATGCACTGTAAGTCACACACTCTAGTAGGGCGTAGTAGGTGATGTGTTCTGAATGAGTTTTACATTTTAAAAACTGAGACATGAGAGGGCTTTGTATTTTACTGTTTTAAGAAAAATAAAATCTATGCACTCACTCAGATCTTGTCTATAAACTAATCCAATTTATGACATCCAGGCAACATTTTGTATGTCATAAATTACATTTCTTGTGGGCACAGTCCTAATGTTCCAGTCTGCAAAGGCCAAACCTTTATCTGGAAGAGTTAGACTTATTAAATTATCTATCTCATTTAACCTTAGCCTAGAGCATAAACACACAGAACACACAACAGCAAGCCACATCAACTTCCATCTCTTATTGTTGCAATGATGTTATTTAGTTTTAATTACGACAAAGTGAACTCCTGAGGGAGTAGCAGTGTAGAACGAAGTAAACATCAATTCTCCCAAAATGGACACAAATCCGTTACTAAAACAATAATGTCCATGTGACTCCAATAAAAGCAGAACGTGCCATTGCTCCATCCTTCACTGTCAGTTCACATCATGTAACCAAAAAAAAAAAACATATGAGCAACTGTACATTTTTCCGCAGGTTTAATGAATATCTCTGAAAATCTTTCACCTTTATGTGTATTACTCCAGGAAGGGATCCAATGCGCTGCTCTATGGACTGGACGCAGGACCCACAAGTCATGCCCTCCACTCCAATAGAGGTTGAAACAAGACTGGCTTTCTGTGTCATGATTTCCTAAAAGATAGGAAAAAGAAGATAGGAAATCAGACGGTTTATAAAATAAACAACACATTTTTCATTCAAGATTAAATTTTTCACACACAGCTACACAAAAGCGGGCAATGCCAAATGTTAATGCTGTTGCTGCTGTTAATAACACTGGCTTTCTTACAGTAAATGCATTACAACTTATTTGGTTTAGATAAAAATACAAAAGTGACAGACTTTAGATATTATTATCGCCAAAAAAAGGTAAGCTTCATGTCAGTTAAAGTCAAATAAAAAGGGAGATAGGTTATCACACATCCAGACAGTATCAGTCTAAAGATGTTTAATAGGAAAAATTTGAGCAAACAATGTTAAAGATTGAAAACGTCCAACCTATCCAAGAGCTTTTATTCCTCTTGACTACTTCAGTAATTAACAGAGGTTATGACGCTGCTGTATAACTAGTTTAAGCATAACCACTGCTTCACTTACAAAACACAGAAATAACACTATTTCTCAAGAAGTTTTCGGTAGGAACAATGCAGATCTGGCTTTAGAAAACTATCACACCAAATATGACGTACAGCTGTTTTGAAAGTGCGAATCGTGGCGGATTTATCTTTCTCCTTGATTAGCGTAATAAACATAGCCAATGTAAAGTTAAATAACGCTAGCTCAAACAAAACAAAGTCTATTCCATAATATTACCGCTTAGAAGATCAACCCCGAACCAATGTTGATTTGTCTAAATTTATGAACTTCACTCACCACACAAATCGCTAGAGCAAAATAGAAGAAAACGACTTCTTACCTGATGAATAGGAAATAACCAGTTAGCTAAAACATGGGGTATTTGCCGAGTCAAGTGTGTTGCTACATTGAGCTAACCTAACTAGCAAACTAGCTACCTTTTACTTTAAACCCTACATTACAAGCAACAAAACAGACACTTGGGTGCAGCTTGTTGCCTGCATCGAATAATGGAAAGTATAGGGATTACTGTGCCTTCCCGGTTATTATAAAAACTCAGCTTCTTTCATGCTGTTCAGTTTAGTCTTCTCACGCCGACGTGATGCCGACGTGACAGACGAATGCACACCAATGCGTCACGCAAATGGGAGGAGCCTCAAAAAGTGGGTTTCATGGCAACCACTTTCGGTAAATGGTGCCCTTTAATTGACCCAAAAGTTTTTACCTTGAGCGGACGTAATTACATGTAAACTCCCGAAGAAATTATTGTGATTTTATTTTTTATTTATGTAGGGTTTTGTACGGTCAATTCCTGACCGTCCTAAATTGAATACAATTATTTGTATTTATTTTTTGTTTATTAATTTATTACAGACATGACAAGACAATAATAAGACCAAACTTACTTGTACAGACCAAGACTACAGACAAACAGACAGCTGTCAAAAAATATACATATTAATACAGTTGGCTGCCCTCACACCTTCCAGTTCAGTTGATTACTGTCGACTGTCTGTAGGGTGGGTATGACCTAAACAAGATTGTTAGTTGTATTAGTTAATATCTCACATATTTTGAGATGTCATTGGATTGACTTAATATGGCTTCCCATTGAAGTTGTGCCCAATTCGCTCTCCCATTGTTCCATAATAGATGTGTCACAGACAAAGAAATTATGTCATAGTGTCCTGTAAAGAGACTAGAATGATTCACCCATGTTATCTTATTTGTACTTGCACAAAAATGATTTCAGTTATAAATACTGGAAATAGTTTGAGTCATTTTAACCTAAATGTATCTCTAAGGGAGAAAATCCACAAATTCTCCATGGCTGATTAGTTTTTGTTTTCCCATACCATATTAGTAAATGGTTTGCATCCAACTGTATATATTGGATTTATTCAGATTATTCACCTATTCTGAGACATTTAGCACTTTTGAATGATGACGTGACTAAAGGTTTTTTAATTCTTGGTTTAGTCTGGTTTAAATTTCATTAAACCATTTATGTGAGAATTTCAGTGGGATTGAAAAGGAAAGATAAATGAGCCCTTGAAGTACATTAATTTGAATAAATTTGTTCATCTCTTTAGAGCCTCTTTGATGTTTTCAGGAGTTTTGGGTTGTTAAATAAAAAATAATAAATATATATTAAATAAATAAATATTCTTAATTGGAGATTTGATAGGCTAGTAATTTCAAGATATTTAATTCCTTGTGGCCTCTATATAACTAGTTGATGCCAAAAGCCCAGGGTCTATAAAAGGGCTTAATGTGAGGCTTTCACTCTTAAATACCATTATTGACACCCAGTAGTTTGGCCTGGCCTGCTAAACCCTATCATTTCAAAAGCTACACAGTAGTGATCATTGCTTCCTGAGTTTATTAAAACACACGCAGGCATAAAATGTGTAAAGTTCTGTAGAACAGGAGGGACCTGCTCACAATCGTGTCTGCTTTTTATATTTGCTTTAAAGACATTTTAGTCTTGTTTAGTTTTTTTGTTTATATATTTAATGACAGTTTTTCGACATCTGAGTGTATAAAAATGCTTAATAAAGAGTTTAACATTCGGGTGCAATAGCAGTGTGTGGTCTGAAGAATTAAAAAATTATTACAAGCAGAGACACAATGCTTCTTGAAATCTTACGTTTAGTAACCATTCAAACCTGATCCAACCAACATCAAAACATGATGGACGCCCCCTGGTGGCGACTGCCGAATAACTAAAATTAAATAAAAATAAAATAAAATAAACGGCTACTAAAACAATAACAAAATGCTATGAATTGGTTATCTAATTACTACAACTGATGGTCATTTTACAAAAGATAACTATTTAAACATTACTTTAAAAGGCAGTCAAAAAACATAAATATTTTTAAGACTGAGTCCATGCCACACAACTACACATACACACGTGCACACTCTTTGACACACTGACCTACTTTTCATTGAGGTACACAAACCATAATGTGCTCACTCCAAGATAATGCCATTACCTACACAAGAATAGAAATAACTGTGTCAAAGTCAGCGTGGATTTCATTTAATGGCACTATAGGTGGACGGGAGGGTCACACATCCAAGGACCATGTTTTCCTCCTCTCACATGGACTCGTCAAGCTGTCTCTGAAGCTGAGAGCTCATTTTGGGTTTCTGCAGTGATCTCTCACTCATGGCGCCAAGTGAACTTTGCCTTATGCATCGACACTTCCCCAAATAGAGAGCAAAAAGACTGCTGTTTTTAACACGTGTGTAAAATACAACTGCCACTTTTGACCCTGTAGCAAACAATTTTTTAACAACTCCAGTGAAAATTTGTGAAGCTGCCACAGGTGGTTGCTTACACTCAGCTCAGTTTAACTCACTTTCCTAACAACTAAAGAAACACTAAAATACCTATATCAAGACATCAATCATATCTAAAATAAACGGATATAGTTCATATGTAAGCATATGGTCATAGATTTAAGTTCTAAATGCGTATGATATTACTTTAGTGAATGGGAACATAATAAATTTTGAAGTTGGATCCATGAAAACTAAACTATCAAGCATATACTGAACAATAGTGGATGCTAAAAAGGTACTCTACAAATGCATTAAACATGAATCAAGTAGGAGCTGGTTAAATAACAGCACCAGCTTGTCACTCCCATCAGACAGAGGACATGAATGAGGAGAAGATGGGTTTGAGGTCTTTAGTGTCTCTACCATTTACCACATCAGTGTACATGGCATGCAGAGACTGAAGAGGGAGGATTTCTTTCCCGTGTTGGAGAATATATATACAGTAGTCATCATACCAAAATGTAATGCAAAAGCAACTCTCTCAAGACAAGGCACTAAATATAATGGATAGGAAACACAACTAATTCAACAACAACTTAAAAGTAATTGTACTGTAAGGGCAAACCAATTAATATTGAGCATGTGTTTTATAATTATTTACTCATTTGTTTCAGAATGAAACGAGGTAGGACAGGGCTCAAGTAACACTGTCCAGGCTTTTCTGGCCAAGAGACTGAAGCTGGCACCAGCCAGCTTTGTTCCAAGTCGAGCGGAGGACTGGAAAAACCTGCCTCTCGTAGACCGGGCTTGTACCTCTTCTTTGTGCCACCGCTGGAATGACGTCACACTCCTGAGCTGTGGCGGAGGTTTGAGTTTGACCTCAATCAGCCTGCCACATCTTACCTATGCTCCACTCACCCCAAACTAATTCAGCAGATTATTAAGAAGCAAGCACAGCACCTGCAGTACATCAGCTTTAAGGTAAAGGCTCTCTCTGAAGTCACCTGTTCTTCTACTCCTTGGAATTCTCTAGTACCTGTATGCATTTTTATAACAACAACAATACGTGCCTTTCTATTCCAAACCATCTGCCGCTCATTTGATTATGACTCACCAGCTGTCTTGGCATTAGATATCTTAACACATCTATGTAAAAGCTGATACTTACCCCTCCATCTTCACATATTGTGTTAATGTGGCTCTGTTTTTCATCTCCACTGGAAAATTAGACGGACAGCTGCACTGAATTTGCAGAGGCGGTCTGTGACATTCCCAGCTGGTGAACTGTACCATAAAAACTCTGGGGCTGTTATCCACAGCCCAGCCCAGCTTCATGGATGTGTCTCAGGTAAGAAACACCTGCTAAACGCATGTCCAGTTGGTTGTGTGGTTTCAGAAATGCTAGCACAATCGTCCCAAATACACTTTTGTTGTTGTTTAATTTCAGTGTTCAAATATAGGTATAGTATTGCACATAGTCAATGAACATCTTTCATTGTCTGTTTGTCTGTTAACTGGTGAATGTTCCTGGCTGTACCTGGCTTCACGCCCAAAGCAGCTGTAAAGGGCTCCAGGCCTAAGCCACCCATAAAGAATAAGGTGTAAAAATGTATTAATAAAATAATTAAAGATAGTCCATTATTAAAGTTGTTGAACAATGAGTTTAGGAACAACAATGAACAGCATGCTTTTGTGCACTGATGGTCAGCTTCATACTATTATTAGTGTATCTAATGTAACTCTGTTGCTTCTTACGGTTTTTCTGTGAGAATGGTTTGCTGATTTAGTTAAGCATATCATTTCAAAGCATAATTATCAGTGTTTGTTCTTCCTCAGGCCCACTTTGTGTCGGCTCTGACGGTGGTATTTGTCAGCACTAAGTCACTGTCCTCCATCAAGATGGATGACAGTCCAGTAGCTGATCTGTCCCTCAAGGTTATGGTTGCCAACAACAGTGACACGCTCAAGTTACTGAAGATGAGCAGCTGCCCTCACATCTCCCCAGCTGGTGACTGCTGCACAATGACTTATTTAGACCCACATTATCCTGAGTATAAATGTGATGTTTTTTTGTTTTTTATGTTCTTAGGAATCTTGTATGTGGCAGACCAGTGCCATGGGCTTAGGGAGTTAACACTAAATTACTATCTGCTGAGTGACAGGCTTCTCCACTGAAAAACAACTGAAGCACTTGTGCATTGATGTGGTCAGTGAGAACCCCAGCCAGACCCACTTCCACACCATAAAGAAGAGCAGCTGGGAGGCCCTGGTCCGACACTCATCAAAAGTCAAAATCGTCATGTACTTCTTTCTCTACAAAGAGGAGTTTGAGCCCATCTTTCAAGAGAAGACCCCTGTCACTCGTCTGAACTTTGGCCGAGCTGTGTGCAAAGAGATGCTGGGCCGTGTCGGACTTCACTGCCCTCGGTTGGTGGAGCTGGTGGTCTGCACTAATGAACTGGAACCTCTGGACGAGGAGCTGTTTCGAATTGCAGAGCGCTGTTGGTTTGGGTGAGTGTGAAGTCACCTGCAGTGGCTTTGTGGAGTTTGTGAAGATGTGTGGAGGCAGGCTGACTCAGCTGTCTATCATGGAGGAGGTGCTAATCCCAGAAAGCACCTGCAACATGGAGCAAATTCACAGTGAGGTGTCAATGCATCTGGGGCGCATATGGTTCCCCGACATGATGCCCACATGGTGAAGTAACAAAGGCTTTACTTGGAGGCTTTACTTTGTAGATTCATTATAACAACAGTTCAGTTACACATTTACTATAATCTTTATGAGAGCTTCACTTATTCTTTATGTGAACTGGTTGAAAAGCATACCCTCACAATTATCATCATCCTGCTTTAAATAACTGCTTCTATATAATGCAACTGAGTTTTTTTATTGATTAGATTTTGCCGCTTTTTCTGCATATTGTGATGTGGAAACATCTTTAGTTAGGCCCATTATCAATAATCAATCAGTGTTTGAAATGTACCTCTTTTCTTTGTTTCGAATCACACAAAAACATGCAACATAAGACAAGTCCTAAAAATCAACTGTTTCATGTTAATTTTGAACACATCATTTATTATATTATATTATATTATTAGCTATGAGAGACCTGAGTCACACCTATACAACCATATATGTTCAGCCTGGTTTATGGGTTCAGGGTAAAGTCCTTATTGAAAAAAAATGTAATCTGTACAGCTTGTTCTTTGGTAGGTCCCACATGTTTTCTATTTATTTAGTCCAGTCTTAGAAACCTGTAAACAATCTCAGATAGATTTAATTTGACTGTATCGTATCAAATCAGTTGTTAAATGTAGATTTCAATCTTCTATGCCCTTCTTTGCTTAGAGTTAGAGTTATAAGTAGAGTGATAATCTTGTAATTTTTTGGTTTATTTAAGTCAATCAAAGTGTATTTTGTGGTCTGTATTGTTACTTTTGTCAATACCAATAATGGTTCAAATAGTGTAATGTGCCACAAACTAGTAAATTGTAGTTTTTACTGCATTGGTTTGCTATGTGTTTGGATTTAAATCAGTTTAATTCTTATATTATATTCATGTCAGTCAAGCCTAAACTGCAGTGTATTGACATTTGTTCTTTGTCCCATTTGACCTTTGTGCAGTTTTGGATTTTAGGCACTAGAGAGCAGCAAGGATCTTAGTGTAGCCAGCAGCAGCTTACATAACCACTGCTGCCACTGTATAATGGAGGAGACCAGCAGTAACTCTGTCCTTCTGGATTTGGGTAGGACATTTTTTTTTGTCCCATAAATCATTGTAGCTCAGTTCTATTTTTGACAAATGCAGAAAAATACATTTCTTGTTTTTGCATTTATTACATTATACTGTATAATTGCATTCATAACACAAAATCAGGCCCAGCCTAATGTTGATGCCACAGAGGGGACAGCAGTAATGACACTGGAAAAGTGTCTCTTTTATGATAGATGGGTGGAACGACTCATTGAGTTACTGCTTTGTATTGTTAACAATCAAAGCATTTTGAGCTATTCATTACAAAACTGGTTGATCAGGCTAATCAACTACTTGTCTCACTTGTTTTCTCACTTAAGATGTGAGAAAACAAGTGAGACAACACTGTAACAAAGTCTCCAATTGTTCACTATGTTGTCAATAAATAATAACAAACGTTTAGCTTTTCCAGAGTGTTTTCTTATAAGGTCACGGGACTGTGATGGTTCTCTGTGATCACATTGAGAGTGAACTCATCCCCAACATTATAGTCATCTCCAAAGGTCTCTAATGTGGGAGAGGGTGGAACAGAAAGTTCAGAGTGTTGGTCCTGCCCTCCACCCCTGAAACTCCTCCATTCCTTGATCCATGCCTCCCGTGTGGACGGCTCCAATCGGTCCAAATGCCTGGCTTGAACAATCGGAGAGGGGGCGATAGAGTTCTTCATCACGTGAAACAGGTACCTGGGGGAAAGGGGGTGGTGAGAAAGTAGGCCAGTGAAAAATATGCATTCCTTTGATGTAAATCACAGTGATCCCACTAAATATCAGCGCTTTGAAAAGCATCAACTAACAAGTGGAAGAATGCAGTCCTTCATGACCTTCACAATTCAAATGAGCTGATAATCTGCAGTTATATGACTTTTTTTTTTTTTTTTTATTACATTTTGACATCTAGACTGATTTTAACAATTATTTGTGTAACTATTGATCAATAGTAAGATTGGTGTACCTGGGCAGTAGAGCTACTACAGTAGTGATGAAGCAGACCAGGTAGAACATGGGGTCCACCATCTGGGCTTGGAGCGTCCAGTAAGCACTGTAGTTAAGATACATGGTGCCATAAGATAATGTCACAATGAAGTACGAGGCCACACTGCCCAGGATGATGACCGCGTGTACCACCGTCTGGAAGACAAAACAATTACACTGACTTGCAAAACACTGTGTGTTAAAAGCTAAAACTTTAACCAAGTACAAACCACAAAAGACGTACATGTAAGTGCGTGATGTGGCTACAAGTTGGTCTATAAATCCATCTGTTCAAAACTTACCCAGGCTTTGATCTCGATTGACAGGTGAAGCAAGATGGTAAACAGAGAAATGGTGTTCAAAGGCGTTCCAAAGGCAAATATGTCCATGTCTGAACCTCTGTAAGTCTAAGGGAAAAACATGTATTGGATTTTTTGTGAAATAAATGTTAAGCTGATATAACAAGTCCAACTATTTCTCACCAAATATGGAATGAAGAAGCCCACTAGACTTTGATAAAAGGCATCAAGCATTGAAATCCAAAAAGTTAAGAAACTGTATTCCTAAACAGACACAAATGGTCAATGTACATTATTTCAGTTGTACTGCATGAAAGTTACTCATTAAAAATTATAATGTATTTTTCATATTTTGACCATCAAACTGACCCCCACACCATGTCCCATCCTGTAGAGGTCAGGGAGACCGAGCAGCATGTCTGCAGACACATCCTTGTCCATAATGCCAAACATTATGGGTGGGACCGAGGTGAAGATAAGATTGAAGAAAATCAACAGCCAGTGGTCAATCATTGTTGACGCAGAGAATCCACAAAAGAACTGGTACCAGAAGAGCAAGCTCACGTAGGCCTGTAACACAGACCAATTAGTATAATAGTATAGAATAGTCCTCCACTAGTGTGAAGGTTTGAATAAAAAAACTTACCGCGTTTTTGTAAAAGAAGTAAATGATCATGTTTGCCAGTCGAGTGTGGCACCAGTGTCCATGGACCAGGAGAAGTTTTTTTAAGTGTTTGAAGCGAGAAATAGCAAAATCACTGGCCATGACCGCCTGTGGGTGACAAAGAAAAGCCGTTTTGAAGATGATGGCAAAAGAGGAGAGCGTGCTATCTTGAAAGTAAACTGACCTGCATCCCTTCTTGACCAGATATCCCAATGCCGATGTCAGCCGCTTGAATCATGTTCACGTCATTTGCACCATCGCCTGAGACCAAGAGAGAGCCATTTAATTTCACCACAGAAAGGAGCAGATTTATTAGGAACAATACTAAGGAACAATATATCCGGAATACAGAATATCTATCAATGGCATAAAAGCATATCCAGTCTAATACTAATGGCAGTTCTTACCGACAGCAAGCGTCATGGCCTTGAGTTTCTCTCTGATCATCTTTACCACGGCACTCTTCTGTAATGGTGTGACTCTACAGCACAACACAGAGCGGCAGCGCTTAGCAAGGTCCACAAAGCGCTCCCGTAGGTCCGGAGACATGGCCATGGCCAGGGTACGTCCATCTATCACCAATGAAATGGCCAGGGTTGTGTCCACATTACGAGGGTCTTCACTGTATCTCCTTACCTCTTCCAATGTGCAGTCCAGGATGGATGTGCATGTGATCTGGGACAACAACAGTCAGACGTGTTGAAGGGGATTGAATCAGACTAAAAAGACCAGATTCCATGTTTGCTTTTGCTCAATGAATGAGACAATCAATCTAAAATCTAAAATCCATTATTTGCAGCTACATGTAATTGGCTAAAGCAGGGTAATGACTGTAGGAGTGCATCCCCTTGGAGTCCAAGAGGATGTAACTTAATAAAAGTTTTTTTAAGTTACCATGATAAAAATAGTTCACAAACAGTGTGGCCCATTATGCCACATGACAGAAGGGGCATTTCCACTGAGAGTTGGATATTAGACTGCTAATTAGATATCACAGTGTTAGTTATTGTATTGCTAGCTGGCTTAATTTATCATCCTGAAGAGTCCCACCTGAAGGGAGTGGGGCAGCCCCCTTTGCTACAAAAGCTGCATTCTGTCAAACGGGCCAGAGCCTCTAATCAGGTCATTTGGGTTTATTTGAGGCTGGAAACGATTAAACATGGACTAAGGTTTTTTTTTGTATGAGCAGGTTTCCAACCCTGACACTATAGGCTACGTTTAAGCTTAGTTTATTTGAAACACAAATTTATTATTTCATGTAATAAATATAAACTTTAACCTTAACTTTAAACTTTTTAAACTTTTTGAATATTAATCCTTGTATGTTCCACAGTGGGATAAAACTCTCAATGCATTGACTGCTTATAGCAAACAGTATTAGTAATGGTCACAACATGTGCAGATTGTGTTTGTAAATTGCATTTAAATATTTTGTATGTAATAGTGCAGTGTATTTATCTGACACTGAAGAGGCACTGAAGCATCTCAGTAGCAGATAGCGGCCTCCTTACCTTGCTTTTGCAGCTCATGTTAATCACCAGGTCCTCGTTCTCCAGCAGCCTGCAGGCATAGCCGATGTTGACAGCTGTCTCAGTCTTGTCTCCAGTCAGCACCCACACCTGGATCCCAGCCTCCCGCAGTGCCATGATGGTGTCTGGGACACTCTCCTGCAGACGGTCTTCAACGCCTGTTGCCCCTGCGCAACCAGACACACCACAGTCACTCCAGTTATAGACACAACACCAGCCTCACACATTATGAGTTGTTTTTACCAAGCAGGGTGAGGTTGGTTTCTATCTGCACAACAGTGTCCATCACGAGCTGCTCTCTGTTGTCAATAGCAGCCAAAGCTATCTGTCTTTTCTCTGACCAGCTTTTGTATTCCTTGTCACTTAAAACCTGCAGCAAAAACAATACAGTTGTAAAAGAAAGCTCCTAACAGCTCTAGTAAAAATAAAACTTTGTGAGTAAAGTCACCTTTTTTGTGATGCAGAGAGTACGCAGACCTTCTTTAGCATAGCAGTCAATGTGTTGCTGAGTATCTGATGCTATGTTCTTCCTATTTCCACTCAGTTGTTCTGTAAAATGTATTATCATATTTGTTAATATATGTGAAGATGTATATAAATATACAGATAAAAAGTCACAAACCTCCATACGGTGTCCCAAGGAGCTCCATAATAGCATAGTCTGCACCTTTAGTGTAAAGGATATACTCTCTGGAGATGGGATGTCTTACCAACACTGACATCCTCTTTCTGTTTGAGTCAAAGGTCAAGGTGTCCAGCACTTCAAACTTCAGCTCATCCCCAGATGGGAGCCTGACTGTCACACTCTCAGGGGTTCGGGCCAGCAGGATGAAGCCATATGCCTTGGCCACGTGCACTAAGGCAGCCTCGTCTGGACTCTCTGCCTCATAGCGGAGCTTATTCGAGGGCACTGCAGGCATAATGCCCTGTGGTGGCGCATCGAGGGAACATGTCTGACCCACAGTGGAGCCTCCAGATCCTCCCTGTTGAACAGCCAGATCAAACTGATCCTGATCTGTGACCGAGTCCTCTGAGATGGTGCGGTTCCTTTTAGGCTTTTGTGACCATGACCTGACTGTGTGTCGGACCGAAGCAGCCCTTTTCACCAAACCAGATAGTCTATCTAATGGATTACTGGTCTGACTGGACTGTGGAAACCCAGTGGCCTGAAAACATGAAAAGAATTAAAATGTGTCTAATTTAGTGATATTTCTGTGTCCAGAATGCCTGAGAGGGCAATGAGGAAAATATGTACTGACCACTGATGCTGAGGAAATGCTAAAAAACAAAATAAAATATGTACAGTTACAGAGATTACAGCTGCTTCTTTTGCATGGACATGTCTTTGCACCATTGCAGCAAAATGTCTTTAAAAAATCATGAAAATTATTAGATAATCTTTACTACAACTTTGTACATTGTGCTTTTTAAGAACACAAATCCTCTATGCATCTTTCCTCTCGTCCTCCATCTCCACTTCTCATCTACAGAAAGCTGAGCACTCACCCTCTGTCTCTTAGCTGTTGCCATGGAAACCACCACAGTGTTGCAAATGGCGAGAGCCAAAAAAAAGTCCTGGTAGGCATCTATCTTTGGGCTGCCGCTGGTGTTCTCTGCCCGCTTAATCTGACGAAGGAGCTTCTCATCCAGGATGACCTCAGTTTCCTAATAATGTGGAGGTAATAATTTTGTTAATTAAAAGACTGCCTTGTTCATGGTTTATATTTTTATATATATATCCACAATAAATATCGGTGGGAATGACTGACACACGCTTGGAATGAAAATATTTTGTTTGAGATACAGCATATTAAGGACTAAATACAGGCATAACGCTAAGCACCTGCTCTGCAAGCCTTGTTGGAAAAAGAACAAAACTCCATGTTGCCACACTTTGCCCTAAGGACAAAAATAGACTCTGAACTAGTTTACTGTATATGAAGAGTCATGGCTGAACTATAGTATGAGTTTACAGTTGGTGTGACATCAGTGGTCTGTGCCAAACGGTGCCCAGCATGACCATATGTCCCGCCACAGAGGCTTCTCTGAGCCAAAATGGATGTGCACTGAGCAGCTTTCCCGACGTCTGGAGAGTGGCTCATGAGGCTTTCTGGCTCAAGTATAGGAGGTTCAGGTAAACACTTAGTAATGTGTAGTTCTAATGTGGAACAGACTTGGAAACTGTTTGTGAAACAGGAAATTTGTTTTTGGCTAGAATTAAAAACTTTGACTGTTTAAGACAGGGGTTCCCAAACATTTCAGATTGCAACCCACAAAATATCAATGCGAGAGCCCCGCAACCCCCCCTTCAGTGTCCCCTGAGATGGTTGAAACATACAAATGCTGCGCACAGCTGTGCTCAAGGTCTATATGAAAACAGGCAGAGCAACAACACAAACAACACAACTAAACAACCATATTATCATTTTAGTTCTATGAGAATGTGAATACATCAGTAAAAAGAGTCCTAATTTAAAAACTGATCTCACAAGTGAACACAGTCTGAAAGTACAGGACAAAAACAGACTTCAAACAAACATCTTATACTACATTATGTCTCATACAACACCTGAATTTTTTTTTTAATGATTTCTGAAAATCACCTTACAACCCCCCTGTTGGGTTCTCGAGACCCCCCGGAGATCCCGACCCCCACTTAGGGAACCCCTGGTTTAAGAAACTAATGAACAATAGTCCATGTGGCCTAGATCATTGCAGTTATGCAGTTATGTTGAGATTCCATGTTTTAGATTAACATTGTAGTTCTTCCTGAGACAAGAAGCACTGAGCAAGTTTACCAGTTTTGAGGTTGTTTCTCTAATTTGAATACACTTAGTGACATTAAAAGGATGATTAACTTAACAGCAGATTTTACAGCATAAATCAGCAAAATAATTATTAAAAGCTGACAGGTTAATTCTACTTCACAATAAATCCTTACATAATGTATTGAAGTTCTAACATAGCATGTGTCAAACTTAAGGATATCAAACCAAATATCTCAAATTCTTTGCTAAAATAGGTCTGTTGTCTTACCAACGGACTGCTGAAGGCCATATCACTGTGGACAGTTCCTGAAACTTTGCTTCGATGCCTGTTTCCTCCATGATGTTTCTTCTCCTTAGAATTAGCACCATCAGAGTCCAGAGACCACCCGAGGTTTGGAGGCTGAGTGCACTGGCTGAAGAGGACATCCTCGCCTTCGTCCGGCTTGTTAATGACAGCTAAACGAATGGCTGCAAACACAGAGCATGTCCACTAAGAGGTAGTTGTGATGGCAGGGGTCTTCACAGCTAAATGGTCCAATTTGGCTAACTCTACCTCAAACTATAAACTGGTAGGTCTAGGTGTTTCTTTGCTGCAATGACAGTAGAAAGCATGAGTTATCAAGCCTACCATTCTTCTTGTGCGGGTACTCGGTTCCCATTATAGAGCATCTGCGAAACACCATCTTGTTTTCTGTGAGCGTGCCCGTCTTGTCTGAGAAGATGTACTGAATCTGCCCAAGGTCCTCTGTGATGTTCAGGGCCTTGCACTGAATCCTTTTGTCTGATTCCTCGTCGTACAAATCTATGTCATTGGTGATGAAGAAGATTTGACCGATCTTTACCAACTCGATGGACACATAGAGGGAAATGGGAATCAAAACCTAAAGTCGAGAAAATAGATATAACAAGAACTTGTCATTTATAAGACTATGTAAAGGCTACTACAAATACTGGTGTTTGGTCTACCATAATGCATCTTATGCAAGACAATATTAATTACAAATAATTTAAACTTCATTTAGATTGAACAGCTTTAAGGGACCTTTCTCACAGGTGGGCTCTCATTAGACTAGAGGACCTTCCTGGCAGGCCCGCTGACATAATTTATGGGGCTCTTGACAAACATATAATTTTGTCCATATTACTAAACATAGGAGGGCTTAGTTTTGGGGCCCTGTACTCGCTAGCCCAGCCCCTGTCAGCGTAATGCCTAAAAAAAGGACCCCACAAAACCTTTAAAACCCTTTGCACCTAAGCTGTTCCGGCCATAGAGAACATACTAAAAAATGCTCCACCACACTGCAGCTTTAAGACTTTGTATTCCTTTATTGGACCAAAAGAGAAACCTACGTCACCAAAGCAAACTTGAAAATGTAGAAGGGGTGACAGAATACCTGTAAGAGAATTATCATTGTGAAGAACATGTAGAAACTAGACAGACTGGGACTGTCCAGAGGCGCGTCGCCACGGGGAACCAGGTAAGGGGGCACACTGGGAAGTGCCTGCAGCCATAAGAAGTGACCTGTATGTGTAAGGACAGGGGGATTAATCACACGGGCTGTCGCAGAGAGAGCTATTTTTGGCACACCTTCCTCTGGTCTCCTTTCTACCCGTTGGCTTTCAGAAAAGTGACTGATTTGTGGACTATTGGAAATGAAACCTCCGCTCCTAAAAGTGTAAGTAATAATCACAGCCTGTGCTAGATGTGTAATTAATCACTGACCTAGTGACCCAATGATGCACATAGTGAAGAGAAGGATGAAGCAGAAAAAGACGTCTATGTTCAGCTTCCTCTCGAGTCTGCTGCGCTTGTATCTTGGCCCATTGTTGTTGAGCATAGACTTGGTTTCATGGCCTTAAGCATGGAAACAGGAAGTGTTAAAAGTGTCAAATTGGGAAAAAACAAACAAACACTGAAGTTTTTCTTAAGGTTTAGAGTTGAAAATCACAAAAGTCTACAAGGACTGGGACTGGACTGTTGAATCCAATGTCTACAGACTGGTTTTATGGATCCCGATGTTTTACCATATATTTACAATATTAGCTATTGCTCTAGTCTATGTAGATAGTGATGCTAATGTGAATAAATAATCCAAGAGATGTTCCAAAAGTATCAGTTAATATGTATTACATTATCAACAGTAACAGTGTCTTCTTATCTGTCTCAAAATCTAATATTAGAAAAAAAAATCTGTGGAGCCAACGTTAACATCCACAACTAGAACCACAATAAAATAAAATACACAGTCATTTTTGTCTTATTTATTTTGCAATCTAATATCTTTTATCTTTTTTTGGGCAAATACTAAAATCTAAAACAGTGATATGAAGCTTAAGTTGATAACAAGGAGCATGCACCTGCATATACCACAAAGCCAACAGCATGGTCCGTGTTTCTGACTGTGCATCCTCGCAGCAGCAGATTCTTGATTCCAGCTCCAACTTTGTCCTTATCAGGTTTCTCTCTGCAGCATGAAAGTGAGAAGCCTTCTTTATACTGTCAGATCTCGTTAGGTGTTCATCATTGCTTTCATATTTCCCATTATCACTTTTTATGCTTTAGTGCATTAGTAGGACAGGATAGAGAGCCGGTAATGTTATAAAGCCTGGAAAATCAATCAAACAGCTGCAGGAGCTGGGCGAGCGCTTTATGTGCAGATACTTACATGAAGCATTTGAAATGGTTCAGATTGTTGTTGGGTTTTTCACACACTACAATGCCGTTGAAGCTTTCTGGTTCAAATTCAGGATCCTAAAAGTGAGGAGAGGCAAAAGGTCATCCATATGCCTGTAAAGTTTTAAAATGCAACTAAACCTGTACTTCCAGAGAGACGTTAAATTGTGCAAAATGCAACAGGAGTCTATAAATACACTTGAAAGGTACAGTGTGTAATCCAAACGGCATGCATATTCTCTTGTCAGTTTGCTGAATGTCAATTATAATAAAGGTGAGGCTGGACAAACATGGGTGTTAATTTAGATTCTTACTGTAATGCAAAGGCCAGGAACCACCCATCTTTGTTTCAGATTGGTTTCTCCATCCAAGTTGGCTGTCTCTATGTGACACGCACCGTTCGGGTCTGACGTATGCAGTAGCAGGAGGTCTGCCGGGACAATGTCATTGCATTCAACCTTCACAAAATCTCCCACTCGCACATCCTTCCAACGCTTCTCCTTAAAATCTTTCTCTTTCCTGGAAACAGACATCCTTAAGGTCATTTAAGATAATTTGGGATAAATATACAAATCTTCCCAGTGTGGCTTTCAAAGTAAATAGATTTGTCCAATTTACTGCAGCACGGGCCATGGAGTTATGAAGATGTCTAAGCACATGAAATATTAACTCTCTTATATAAGCACTACACCTGCTGAAGTTAGTGAGTGAACACAACAACAAAATCAAAGTAGTTATGTTAGGAACGTGATATATGAGCAAGATACACACTTAGCTTTGGGAACCATGTAGCACGGTGCTACTGGAAACAAAAAGCTGGAGGTATGCTACCCTGCATGTAAGACTTGATTGGGTAGCTTTCCAGACCTGACATCCAAAAAGCCGCACCTCAGCCCAAACCAAGCCGGAGGGAGTCTGGGTTATGTCATTTAACATCCTAATGTTAGATGACGCTTGACAGGTTGTGTTAATAAAGCTGCCTATCACTCATAAAAAAATATTTACAGTATGGTGTGTCTTTGCCCTTGTTTTGTACTTGTCCTTGTCTGATTGAGTCTATTTTTAGCAGTACAGTCCCAATTGACATCTCATAACTTATCTACATAAATCTTAATGTCTGTAATGAACCATATTTGAAAAAAAAGAAGAAAAGAAGAAAAAAGAACACAACACAAGAAAAGGAACAAGAGCTCAAACATGAGCAAAACATTGCAGAAGTGGGACTATCGTCACTAAATAAAGAAATCAGATATGCCAAAGATTAAAATGGCATTCGGGTAGCATTATAAATGACTTTCATGATTAGTGAATGGCTTGACAGGAGTTTAAGATTAGGAAAGGGATAAAACAACAAAGCAAGCAGGTAAAGGGTGACGAGGAAATAATGGTGAGACTGTGTCATGAAATACACGTAAAGCTGTCTCATCTGACAACATTCCACGAAGGCAATGCATGCGCAATGTAGCATGACTGTGTTACTGGGTTAAAGACACTTCCTGGGGCAGACAGGTGCTGCTTGGTTTTTGGGCTATTTACAGACAATGTATAGGTTTTACAATTGAGACAAGTTGTTGATTTGACATACGCAGTATTGTGGGTGCAACTTGTGTTTGATTTGTGGTTTTATAGAGTTCTGTGGTGTTTTGTCTTGTTGGGATTAAATCTTGAGAGGGGTCAATGTGAGTTTTTGTTTTGATATTGGTTTTTTTTTTATTATTATTTTATTTTATTTGGACCGAAAATAAATTCCAAATCCAAAAGCTTAGTGTCTACCAAATGCAAGCTCATGACAAAAGTGACATGACCTCAGTTTCACCTTACAAATATGATTTAGAAAAAAGACCAGCTGACTTCCCTGAGAAAAAAAAAGTTTTTTCTACTATTTAACATTTGGTATGCCCGCTTTCTGATTTTTCACAACACATATTTATATCACATAAATCAGAAACAGACAATGCTCTTTTCTAAATAAATTTTTTACCAGTGAATCAAAAATAGATACCCTTAACCCACTGTCTAAACTGATGCACACAGTGGTAGAGACTTCCTCAAAATGTGCACAGTGAGATGTTGAGGGAGACCGTGTAGAGGGGCTCTTCAAAAGAGGAATAATCTCCCACACACTTTCTATTTCTAAGTCAAAAATTCCCATGTGGTGTAGAATCGCAGAGGCAGTTAAACACACACAGCCCACAATCTCACCAATCTTACACACACACTCACACAGACTACAAACACAGATGTGCCGTGAGCCTACTCTGGCCTCATCGTGCATAGCACTACACTACTCTGGTTTACCTGTTGTAGACGAGGCATAGCATGCTGTTAAGCTTCTTGTCCGACTTGTACCTCCTGAAGTCCTCCCAAGCATCTTTTATGGCTGTCAGAGCCAGGATGGTGCAGATGGGGATCAGGGCAACTTCTGGCTTGAAAGCATTGACCACAGGGACAAAGTTTAGAATAGCCAGACCTACAAAGTACAGGTTGGCCAGACGATGACACTGCTCAAAGAGGTTCAAGGGGATGAAGAAGAGAACTGTGTATTTTGTGGTCTTAATCCCATTGCCCGGGAAGTAGCGGTTAGGTTGTTTCCATTTGTCCAGTCCTTCATAAGGCAGATTAGACACCAAGTTACGTAGGTCCTTGTCCCGTGCTCTCTGACCTTTCCAAGCATCCCTGACCCAGCCTAGAGGGCTCAACCAGGGCATGGCTATTCTTTTCCTGGATCTGCTCTTCTTTTCACAAACCTTTAATTCCCATTGTCTGGAAAGTCCCTGCTTCTGTGTCTTCTCAGGTCTGTTGTCTTCCTGAGTGAGTGGCTGTCAAGTCTCAAACCAAGTTAAAGCAAATTACAGCATACCTGGTCGTCAGCTGAACCCGCCCCTTTCTTTGACAGGTGTGCTTGACATTCCTTTCAGTGAAGCTGCTAAGTCTACAAGAAAGAGGAATAGAGCTCATCAGCTGGTAATGTCTGTAAGTGCTATAAGTACTATACTCTCAGGAGAAATAAAAATGTCTATATTAATGCCCCGTAAAGCATTAACACTGAACAATCCATTAAGTGACAATTTAAAACTCCCAGGCAGAAAATCGGCGCATTGGGTCCTAAAGCTATTTGAACTGATAACTCAATACTAAGCATGGGGGTCAGTGTACTCATACGTATAGCAGGAATGTGAATGAAACACATCACACACAGGATACACACTGCACTGGTTAATAGAGTCAAATGTAAACGGTCAACTTCAGAAACTCCAAATAACTGATCTGAGAAGAAAAACGGGACATTAATGAATGTGTTTACATGCTAAAATTTGATGGACTTTAACAAAGCAGCCTCTTGCACAGATGGCTTGCATGTAGGATGCCTTCCACTTCCTCATGTAGTTGTTCACATATGTTGTCTTTTCCAGAGCAGGCTTCCAAACCTTTTTAAAGAGGCCAGAATCACACAGAGCCGGTCTATAAATGTGTGTAGATTTCCATTTTAGACTCAGGGTCATGAAATATTTAAATGAGCTGTCTTTCTTTATATAGGTTAAAAAAAACAGGTAATGATACTTAAAAGATCAAAATATTAGTATTAAGGAACAGCATTACTTTCAATTGGAATAAAATCTCACCTATGCAAAATCATAATACCATTGCTTTTGCTCACAAATTACCAATTTCTTTTCCATAGCATTTTTATTTGGTACTGTGGCCCTTCATCAGATTGACTTGGACACATCTGCCATAGAATAAAATTTGGTTACAAATTAATATGAATGTAAAAAACAACATGTTATTCACTGTTTTAAAGAATGTTGCATTTGCAAGTTCAATAGAAATGGTTTTCATCTTTTGCCCTTGAGCACTGGCAGAAGGAGGTTCATCTCTCCCGAGTCACACAGCCTGTTTTTCCATTAGGTACTGGAAGCAGGGGAGTGGCATGACGTTCATGTGCCAGACTCACCCTCTCACCCGTCCCAGTCAGTTCAGGCTGGCTCAGGCTTGGCTGGCGTGCAGACTCCACAGTGGCGCAGCTGTGAATCCACTCACACAAGAACTCTTGGAAACAAAACACACATGATTCAACTGAGCAGAGGACTGTGCATCTCTAATTACTCCAGTGACACGGAAACACCACAAAATAGTGAGCATCTGCCTTTTTCCTCTCTTCTGCTTGTCAACACTAATGCCCTTTTGAACACAGGAAGAGAAGTCCAATTTAGCACAAACCATCTGTCTACTGTAGTGAGACAATACACATGTTACACTCAAGGGGGAGTTATGTTGATCTGATTTTAACCACTGCACCGAGGAACCTTGAACAAGGTTAGGTGTCGCCTCACATCAAATTTTACACAGCTTTTTTGGGCAGGTTTTGCTCTTAAGAGTTGTGGTCCTGGAAGCATCAGAGCAACACACAAACACACTAGGTTCAGCTGTCCAGAGTCTCTTCTTTTCTCAGAAAAAGAAATTCAGCTCTAAAAACTATTACCAGAGCCTCTGTGTCTTTAGTTCAGAAGCTGTGTGCAAAAGATTAATATACAATCCTATATCAATTCTTTATTTAATCTATTTCATCACACATTTTGTTTTGTTCTGCTGTTTCTTCTTTTTAAAAAGTCTAGCATTAATCACTGGAACAAAATCCCCTCTTAAATATTAAATATTCAGTGTTTTGCAACATAAAATATTCACTGACACTGAGTGAGTGAAGAGTGCACTGCAGTTGTTTAAGAGAGGCACAAGGATGGATGGATGCCCACTCTCTTTCTTGTTCTTTATTTTCTGCTTTGGCCCCTGCAGCCACTGGGCTGCAGAGTGCCTCCATATCAATGGCTCTCTGAGTTAATGTCCCCCAAGGCTGAAGGCAGTGCTCAGCCCGGACTACCAGAGCCCTCTGTCTCTCCGCCCATTACGTAGTCTCCAGCCAAAGCCCTCACATCCCAGTATTCACCCCTACATTAGCTCCTCTCATGCGCTGTGTCAGCTTTAGCTGTTTCTTCACTTGTTCAGACACTCATTTAGCCATGAGGACACACGAAAAAAAAAAACTGGCACCCGTGCAGTCTGGTGTTGAAGTGATAGACTGAATCCAGTTTTAATTTAATTTAGATTACATCTTCATAATTGCTGACAATCATTACACAATATATTTACAGTCATTATGAAATATTACAATTGGCATTTACAGAAACTTTGTACAAAATATGCCTGACTTTAATGCCTGGATAGCAGGGGTCCTCGTTAAGTCGTTTCACTGACCCTGTTGTCACTGTTGTCTGGAAGTGCTTAAGTTTCAGCAAGTGGATGCTTTTAGAGTCCATTAAAAATAAAGAAACAGGAGAAAGGTTGAAAAAGTTACAGTCAGCAAAGTTGTGAATCATGTTTTCTTTTTCCTTCGTTTTTTTTTTTTTTTTTTTTTTTTTTTTGATTTGGTGGAGAATTTTGAACTGTAATTGAACTGCAAAAACAACAGAGAGCCATTTAAATAGGATAAATCCATAATATTTACACATAATGTTAATATTGTTTTATAAAAATGAATCATCTCTTTTTCTTTAAACATGATTTATGTTCTATCTACATTTTTCAAACTGAAACCTAATCACTATGAAACGCATCATACTATCATTCAAGTCTACTGATGATGATGATGATTGTGGATTGCCATATTTATGCAGCAACACTCCTTGCAATGAAGGGCTTAAATGCATCGTTTCTTGGTCCAGCTCAAGTCACTTAAAGCCAGTCTCCGCCTCTGAAGCTCTTCACAAAATGGCAGAAAATCATGAAAGAGTCTGAGGTTTCTTTTAAAACAAATAACACGTGGTAAAATGGATTCTGCCAGCACAAAGCTAAAGCGTAAAATAAACTTTGCCAAAGCATCAGCGTCCACTTTTGCACTCGTGGGACCTTCAAACAACGAGGAAGCTTTTCAAAGCCCAACAAGATTGTCCAGAGAAAAGATAGACGCACCAACGAAGCTCCGTGTCCATACCGTCTGTTTGGGCCATGCTAAGTAAGCCATAGCTGAGAGAAAGTAACACATTTTGGCCTGACAGAAGAACCTAACTAGTAAAACAAAAAAAGATTTGCACTCCAACTTTATTATGGCTGAGATGCAAATTAAACCAAATGTAAGCATGCTTTTTAAAGGATGTTTTGATATACAGTAATTATAGGAAAATAGACTATCAAGGATGGCTCCTTTAAAATCAGTTATAAAGCTTTCCTGGATGCAGACAGCTCGGCTACGAAGTAAATAGATACTAAACAAAACAAATCCTTAAAGTATATGCAAACACAAGCATAAATATTTGATCCACAGATAGTAAGCTATAAATGACAAATATTAGTGATAGATTGAAATTTCTGAACAGGCACCGTTTCTGTCTTTTTAAAACTTGCTCTTCTTTTTGTGTTTGTCCATTGTTTTAAGGTGTTTCCCAAATCCTGAAAGAGTCATTTCTGACTGGTGTTGGGTGCTGCTGGAGTCCATCCAAATGTCTCTGCATTCATATTTTCTAAAATGAACCAGCAAAAAAGTTGGTGCACTGTTTTTTTTTTCACTCATTCTCTCTCACACCTCACTCTCCATGAAGAATCTCCCCCTCATCCCCCTCTTTGGGAGAACTCAACATGAGCACTGGGATCTTGTGGGTTTAATGAACGTAGTAGAGCCAGTAGACCACATTGAAGAAGGAGAAGACTGTGGGGAAGATCATCCTGGACCACTTATCAATAGAGTTCACGTCAGAAAGGTCTGGGATGTTCACCTTGAGCTGCGAAGCCCGTCTTCGTAGGCGGGACTTCTTCTGGGCGTGGCGCTCCAAAGCACTATGGCCATAGTTCTGGCGGGCCATGGCTGCCCGGCGGTACATCAGCGAGGATGCATCGTAGGCCATCATGGTGTTGCGTGGGTCTCCTGGCGCTCCCAGGCCTCGGGACAGATCTCCAGCACCGCCCATCTCATTCTTCATCTCCAGGGTCCCGAACAAGAGGTTATCGTCAGGCGTCATCTAAAGGAAGGTACAAAAAGATGTGCAGCCATGAGAGGTGCCTGTCACAGACTTCAAACAGGATTTTAAAGTGAAGTCTTGCACATTACTATCTATTCAAATGAGCAGCAACTCATTGTGTAAAAAATACTGATGGAGTGCTAAAAATGGGTAATGCACATGAGTCAAAATTCTTCTACTTACAGCTACTTACGGTACTTAAATTTAAGTATCTCGAACTTTACATCATTAATCATTTGTCAATCAATAACTGAGTGATAATACAACCACAAGACTATGACATAACATTTCTGGATAAGCACAACGCACTCCACAAACTAAGTCTTTATGGAGAAATATTCTTTTGTCATCTCAGAATTTCAACCAAAGTGTGGTTAAAATTCTGTCGATTCACAAGACAAACTGAATAAAAAAAGAGAAAGCAAAAGAAAAATGTGACAGGAGAAGGCTGAAAGAATAGTAAGCACTTTGGAAAAATGGAGGAGAGGCTACGGTTTGGGGCAGGTCAGGAAAGACGTTGTGAGAAGTGAATTCAGATCAACATTTCTTCATCCATAGCCTGACGTCTGAGGTGAAAACTTTCCTATAGTCCAATTCGTCCCCCTGTAAATAGAACTTGTATTTTGTTGTAACTCACAACAACACTATTCAGCAAGCTGCAAATGATTTCTTTCTCGGACAAAGTGATTTGCGTTTTAATGAATAATTTAATTTTCAGAGTTAATTCATCTACAGACGTATTGAGTTGTAAATACTGACGTAGGGTTTCGGTAATGCCTGCAGAAATTAAACTTCTAAGCCATGTTTGTCAGGAAAATGCATGAAGAGCAAACCAAGAAAGGGAAAAAACACAATGGTGGGAGTGATGATCAAAGTTGCCTTAAAAATCTATAGAAATCAAAGAAATGCACAGAAACTATAGAAACTACAGCATTTTCCTCTGATCTGGGTTGACTCAGATTGATGACATTGTTAGTTTTGATTTTCAAAACCTCCAGTACCTTATTTCTTTGCTCGCCTAGTCCTAATGCGGCATCGTCCATAAAGATGGGATCCCACATCGAGTCATATGCGTCAATTTCCTTCTGTTTCATTCTGGCATACAGAGCATCATCTCTCTGAACTACATTTCCCACCAGCCACTGCAAGCATACAAAATCAGCACTGTTACTTAGGGAAATCGTAGCTTGCCACACTCAGAAGGAAAGGGTGTTTTTTTGTGTTTCTCTTGTTCGTGCTACAGCTGAATAACATTTAAAAGGCTTTGGCACCACAGCCAGTGAATTTTTCATGGCACCTTGCCCTTTGAGAGACATAGACATATGGAGATAAAGGACATTGCGTCTGCATTTACTTTCAGGTATTTTAAGTATTTTTTATTCAGCTGTTGTTGACACACAAAGCTTAACCAGAAAGTATTGGAGAGCTAGAAGAGTAAAGAGTGCTGGTAAAAGACATCAAGCATTGATCACAGCCTCACGTTGACCTTGAGAGGAGAAGTCTTTGCTCCACAGAAACAAACACACATAGTAAATGACAGCACTATTACTTTTAGACCAAGTGCTGCCACACACATACAGTAAGTACCTTGTTGGGGTCGGGCCTCAGTTTCTCATTGTTGGCCATGGCAGCTTTCTCAGCAGCCTTCTTCTGTCGCTGTGGGCCTTGGCCGAAGAAGATGTAGTTGACGAAAGCGTACTCAAGCAAGGCCAGGAAGACAAACACAAAGCAGCCCATTAGGTACATGTCAATAGCCTTCACATAGGGGATCTTGGGCAGCGTCTCTCGCAAGTGAGTGTTGATGGTGGTCATGGTCAGCACCGTGGTGATCCCTGGGGAGCAAACGTTAACAGATTAGGTGGTTAAAGGCTTATAAACAGACACTGTAAATTTTAATAAGTAGTGTTTTGCAACTATAACCCTCAACATCCACCATTCGTGTGTGTAAAACAAATCACCAATTATAAGTTATAGGATGGATTTAAGCAAATAAATGGGAGCTTCCACACTGAAAATGTATCTAAATGAATATGCTCTTGGTGACATGCCCCTGTAATTCTGACATACGCACATAGATATGTACATACACATTTCATTCACATTAGTCATCTGCATGCACAATCTGCATTAGGTCAGATTCACACACTTTAAAAATAACCCAGCAGCCGACAGGCTACATTTATCATTGGCAACATTCTGCATGCTTCTCAGCTCAGGACACTGAGAGAAGGCACATCTCTTAAATCATGTTATCCTCTGAATGCAGTGTCTGAAACGCCGACCCGCAAGTGTCCCACTTCAGAAAACAAATGGTGTGTGACAAGAGCAATGCACAGAAACCTTGAAGTTGTTCCTCTCCTGCTCTGACCTGCTATTTGCAAGTTTAACACGAACAAGAGCTATTAAAGCTAAGACTACAGCAATACTTTCAGATGGGAACTTTGGCCAATGAGAGGCAGCGATAGACTGGAGAGAAAGACAGCACGCTTCAAGGTCGAGCTGCAGCTCTTCTCTCTCAGCATGAGTCATGCATACATAGTCATCTCCAAATAAGAGACATTTAGCAGGAAGCCTATCACACGTCGCTATCACTCACATGCTCATGCTTAGAGCTAATAGGAAGAAATGCTCATAACACAAGATCATACAATAACACATTTCAGTGAAGCTGATCTCATTGTGATGCTTCTAATCTGTGTTAAACTGGTCTGTAATCATTTAGCTCTGGGTTATTTCCCCGGGTCGCTGTTCAGAAGTGCTGAGGCGCTCCTACCCAGGGCCACTCTGGCAGCGGAGGCGTCGTAGTTGATCCAGAAGGAGACCCAGGAGAGGATGGTAATCAGGATGGAAGGCATGTATGTCTGCAAGATGAAGTAACCAATGTTCCTCTTCAGTTTGAAGCTGAGGGACAGGCGGGGGTAGGAACCTAACAGAAAGGAAGTGCAATAGAAATAGATTTTTGTCAATGACTCCAACTAAAAGTTATATTTTCTTTGACATTACAGAGACTACCATATCTGTTTCCAACCTAAAATGTTTACTTAAAGCTAATTTTAAAAGGTTAATTATCAACTTACCACATTAAAATACTTTGGATGGATTTATTTTCAAAAGCATGGCACCAAGCACAGACTTTCAGCGGTACATTATGAAATTATCTTTTTTTATAGCTCTATATAAACAATGTCAAACTCTACAAAAGAGAGCCTTGTGTAGCATACCTGTGGAGAAAACCACATTTTTGGAGATAAGTCTGTAGTCCACAATGGAAAACTGGGGGAGCTCTATTCTGTCAACCCCAGACACTGCACCGCTTCCACCTCTCCAGTAAAACTCAATGTCGTCTGTGGTGTAGCCATCTGTAGAGGACAAACAGAAGCAACTTAAGGACACAATCTTTACTTACCTTTAACCCTTTAAGCCCGAGGGGGCTTTCACATGTTTTCACATGGACCCCAATTGGGGGACTTCATGGATTCAGACAAGTTCTGGCAAAGCAGCACATCTCTGAGTTTCAGCTACAAGCACAAATAAGCCATTTACATTTTTCTCCAAACACAGACCAAACAGAAAGCAAACAAAAACAGGTGGAACCAAAATATGCCAAATTCTGCCCTATACTTTATAATGGAGACTCCGCCTGACCATTTTATTAAAAAAATCTTAATAGTGTTGGTTTGTTTCACATTAGAACAATTATATTTGGTGCAGGTAATGTTGACATGTGTGGCTGTAATTTCAAATAGTGTAGAGCTTCAACAGACTTCATCTAAAGGGATATTAATCAAAATATTGTTGTTGTTTTTTTAGGCAGAGATGTTTTTAATCTTGAATTATTCTGAAACTGTACCATTGCACATTCAAACTTTCCCTTCTGAAAAATCTTACAAGTGCCCTCTTCATTTTGACACCAGAATTATTGAAATACACCTTGTAGTTGCAGATATATAGTGTGAGCAGACACACCAAAAAACAGGCTCAGACTTAAGAATCCATGCTTCAAAATCTTTTTCAAATCTATATTTGAATAGACGTCTGTGGAGCACTCTAACTTATGTAAAAGAAAAAGAGCAAGCTGGAATGACTGCTAACCAGGCCATGTATCTATTTTGAAGCATGTTTAGATTAAGACAAAAGAAGTGCTATTTTAAAGCTGCACAACAGCAGCAGAGTGCAGCAGTGACTCGGCCCGGGTGCATCTGTTTGATGCACATGGGTGGAAACGGAGCGGCTGCAGCCAGGGGACTCTCGTGCTGCTGACGGCCTGAATCAGACAAGAGGAGCATGGCAGGCAAACAGAGTAGCCATGCCTTGCCTTAAGCTCCACTCTGCCTCATATGCTAACTAGAGGGAAGTGACCTATTCAGAGCAGATGAATAATTAAACTGTAACACTTTGATTTTTAAAGATTACCATGTATTTGTTCCTGCAGTGCTTGCATTAATATTAAGGCAGGTCATCATGACACTATTATAGTGTATTATTGTTAGTCAGGCAATACATTTTAATGACTGTGTCAAAGGTTTGCATAAGTATGCTTGTAACATTTAATTAACAAATTACACAAATTACTGTTCATGGAAAGCACAACCCAGGATAGTCTTACCATGTGTCAATACCAGTCAGTAAAGTGGCAGGCCAGGTAAATTTGTAAAATATGTTATTAAACTGACAAATATCAATATGTGCCAGAAGGAGAATAAGTTACAGTACGGAGCGTTATACTAAATAAGGAATTTCCATAAAGGTATTTAAAATAAAGGTAGTTAGTTTGGGCACAAGATTATGCATGTCACAACTATCTAGTGATTACACACTAATAAAAACATGTATGATGTTATGTGTCATTAAACTAATGAGTGTCCCCATTAAGGACCTACAGTCCATGTATTATCCAACAGTAAATGAGTGGCAGCACATCCACAGTTTGGAGAAGTCAACAGAAATAATAAGAAACAACATCATCTATGTTCGGCATTAAAACTACAAAACAAACAAAAACACCTAAATCTATGTATCCATCGAATTGTGCAACTCATAGTTGTTATGTTATTTTGCATAATTTGGAAGAATGTATTAAAACGTTGTGTTGTAGGTACTTGTAGGTAAATAGGTAGGTGTTGTAGGTAAATAGTACTTGTATCTTCTAATAGATGTTAATATTTTCTGTAAAACACAATAGAACCTTTGTTTTTAGCTAGATTTATTTTTCTTTTTTGAAAAAGGGCAGATAATAATAATAGATTTGATTTATAATGTGCTTTTCTCCCAAAGGACTCAAAACACTCACAGTTTTTATTAATTCACTCCACAGTCACACACTTGTGGTGGTAAGCTAAGCTACATCTATAGCCACAGCTACCCTTGGGCAGACTGACAAAGACATGGCAGATATTTTGTGCCTACGGACTCCACGACTCCCACCAGATATTGTCACACATTCATACACCAGAGCGGTGTAAGAATGACCAAATGTATAAAACCTATAGTTTATAAACAATGTGAAAAGAATTGCTTTTCAATGGGCTGAACAGTGGCTCTGTTCTCAACACTCAGTCAGGTCTGAACAGAGAGATGAGCTGGCAGACTGGTCAGTCAGTTGTGAACTCCTTTCAGTTCAGAGCCATGTTTTCATAAATAGATCTGTCTTTATGTTACATCACATACTTACACACGATTAGTGTGTCCATTCAGGGCATACAGCATACAGCTCTGATTCTGTGCAATAATCTACAATAAAGATAGATTTGTGTGATATACTGATCTGGATAATGTGTCTCTGCAGTGCATGTTGAGTATTGAGTTGTAATCACTTCATGCTCAGTGCAGTGCATGTTGCATGACCAACGGCTTGAGCCACAGTAGTGAGCTGGAGATGTATCGGGGAATGAGAGTTTTAAGACTTGTGTCTGTTAAAAATGCATCAAGTTTATCAAGGGAAGTGAGAGTTCTCTGGGCTCATTAGTGTGAATAAAATAGTATGCTCTGGCATGAAGCAACTCTAGCGTCAAAACCATTGCCAGTTAATCCATTTGAGATAGTGCCTGGTGATCAAAACTGAAGTTGAGTGTGTGAGAGGAATGTTTGCATTTTGTGTTGCCTGAGAGAGGAAGATGAGTGATGGAGAGAAAGATAAAAAGGCTTGAAGAAAAATGAGACTGATGTCGGGGCAAAGAAAAAGAGTGAGTGTTGAGGAGCATGATGGTGAGAATAGAAGCAAAAGAGCAGGGAGAGGTGTCTCAGACCCACTCTGTTTTTCTGCTAATAACTGCTACAGTGAGAGGCAACAGTGAGATCAGTGTGGGCCTTGTCTTTTTCATTTTTTTTCTCACATATTAATAGCCCCTCCCCAAAATTAAGCGGGCCAGATTATTACAAACCCTGTGCTATTTGAGTTCTTTGCACCATACAAACATGGAGGCTGCACCTAACATCCACCTACAGCACAGCCCTCAAACACTAGACTAATCAAGCTCCTACAAGCCTTGGGAAGTCATTGCAGTTGCAGCTGAATTAATTAGGCTGGATGTTATCAGTCACTGAGCCATTAGTGATGTTCCTCTTCTTGATGTGCATCTCGTCATATCTCATCAGCCTTTCTCAGCATTTTACGTACCGGGCTTATCAACCTGTTTTCTACTGCGCTGCTAGTAGACTTTTTTTCAAACCAAGAGCTGCCTATTTGTGTGGCATCTATGTCGACATGTGGGTGCCATAGCCAGTTGTCAGGGACAACAGTACTTACAGCTTTCGATCTCAAGGGTGCAGTTTTGCTCATCTAGAGGGTAGCGCCTCAGGTCCATCATGCAGGCTGCAGTTGTGGTGATCCTGGAAACAGAGTGGGATGTTGATTAAAATGGACTTTATTGATCATTGTTTAAAAAAACGAAAAACAACAGTCTTTATTCTAAAGGTCATTTCAACTTATCCTAAAATGTAACATTATCCCCAAAAGCATTTTGAATGGAAAGTTTGATCTTGATGGCCGCAAAATAACAAAAGGAGTTATTGAAGAGAGATGCATAAGAATGTAACAAGGCTGTGTTATTTTTCTAAAACACTTTCTTTTTTAATAAATCAGAAGGGCAATAGAGCAGTGTCTATTTCTTGTGTACCATCATTATATCCTTCAGAATGAGTAAGCTATAAACTATAGCATAGACTGTTATACCTATGTAGTGTACCTAGGACACTAATGAGCTTAAGCCTTCAGCCACATAATTATGTAATAAAAAGTCATAAAAAAACAAGTACACTGAGATAACCCTGCTTTTTGTTAGACACATTGACCAAAGCTGAAACAGGCCGACACCTTCTCGTGACAAACCAAAAAGCCTGACAAACGTAGCTCCATACAGTACATCAAACATCCTCCTCCTCACACAGCGTCACACACCCACTGCCATAATACATGTCATTAAAGTGTAAGTGATTATATACATTTAACAATGCAAAGCCAATACACAAGTAAAGAAGACTTAGGGAAAGGTGGCTGGGTTTCATTTATGTGACAGTCTCAGAGTTGTGACACTGTGCAGCTGACTCACTGCACACTGTCAGTAGACTATGGCTTAGTCCTGGAACAATTATAGAGCAGATGTCTTTTACTTTATGAGTAACCTGCCTTTTCACTGACGTTATGTGAAAAACCTGTACAGCATATGGAAAACAACTGATAAAACAATGCAAAATGTTCAAGCTTTCCATATTTTTAGTCAAGCAAGAAAATGTATGTGAGCTTGTACTGACACTAATTTGAGCTAATAAAACACCCCAAGCCCACCGGTTTACAAAATCTGAATAGTGCTTTGTCTTTAAAAATTGAGCGCCGACGTTCTTTTAAAATCCTTCAACACAGAACTTGCTGGTCCCCTGAGCCAAGTCTGACAAATTTGGGAATTTCTGAGATGCAAAGACACAGAATCTTTCTCTCTCACTGTCTGCTTTTTCTTGCTCACTGGGCTCTTATGTAAGAGCCAGTTAGCAGTGCTATGGTGCACTTGGGATTAACACAGGACTCTCATTTCTGTCCTAGTTTATCCCTTTATGGCCACAACTTATTGAGATGTTGTGCACACCATACACTAACTCATCACTCACCATCATTACCATTCCCAGCGCTAAATCATCGTGGTGGCAGAGGATGCACAGGGGAAAAGCAGAAATGAGGCCAAAATGGCAGGAGTAAAAATAACTGCCTATTTATAGCCCACCTACATCATCAGCAGAAGTCTCGAAGCTTTTTCGTCTGAGAAGAGACTCTGCATCGCTGATTATGAGCCATATGTGTGTCCTCTGGCCTAACAATTAATAAATGCAAAATAAGGACTGATGAGCGTTTCTCTGCAGGATTCCCTCCCTGTCTCTGCCTCTGCCTGCATCATCTCCACTGCAGTCTATTCTGCAGCAGGGATCGTGAAGCACAGACTTCTTTGCTCTTCATCAGCATCAGGCCGACCCCTCTCTTGTCCCGACCTGCCGGAGGAGAGGCCACGCTCCACCAGATCACGCACATTCAAACACGCTACATTTGCTCTGCGCCGGAGCTAATAGGACATGGAGTTCTAAAAAAGGCTGTTTTTTGTTTTTTTATCCCTCCACTGTTCAGTCTAGCCTTAGTGTATGTTTGTGTATATTTGTGGAACCCCCCTAAGGCAGCCTGTGCACCTTTATTCCAAATGACCTTGTTTACGGCCATAACACAAGCAATCTCATTTCCAGGGAGCGTCACAACACAAACCAAAGGCTGAGGGAAACATTACTCCAAGCAAGTTACACAGCATTGTCTGTGATTAACACAACAGATTACATATTAATATACATGGACAGTGTAATGAACTTAATCAAGATGGAGAAGGTACCTCCATTTTGGAAGGAGAGCCTGTGTTAAGCAGAGAAAACAATGTCAGGCCCCACTTTATTTGCCTGTTATAAGATTTTGAAAGGGGCGCTCCCTTAGAGATAAGGTGAGGAGCTCGGTCACTCAGGAGGAGCTCAAAGTAGAGCCACTGCTCCTCCACATCGAGAGGAGCCAGCTGAGGTGGCTCGGGCACCTGTTTCGGATGCCCCCAGGACGCCTCCCTAGGGAGGTGTTTCGGGCATGTCCCACCGGGAGGAGACCCTGGGGAAGACCTAGGACACGCTGGAGGGACTATGTCTCTCGGCTGGCCTGGGAACGCCTCGGTATCCCCCCGGAAGAGCTGGAGGAAGTGTCTGGGGAGAGGGAAGTCTGGGCGTCTCTGCTTAGACTGCTGCCCCCGCAACACGGCCCCGGATAAGCGGTAGAAGATGGATGGATGGAATATTGTGAAATAAGATGTCTGCAAAAGCTCAAAAACAATGATGACACATCCAACACTCAGCATGCAAAACTCTGCAGAGGGGTTTAGAGGTGATGCTAAACATGTATCGATATTATTGACAGGAAAAGGCTTTTTGAAATCCTTCTCTACTACACTCAGCAGCTTTCTCCTCTATGGCCACACAATGTCAAGTATTGAGCTGCAGAGAGTAGCGCTCCACCGTGACAAAAAAGGATGTCAGTCTCTATTGCCAAGGATGTGTCCTCTCACAAAATGAGTTACAATATTCACAGAGAGAAAGAAAGAGCTAAGACCAAGACGGGAGGAGGGAGAATCCTAATCATTTCTCCATTTTGAATGAAGTCTGACCTTCATGTCTCTTTCTTTTCTGCCTCTATCTTTCGCAGCCTTCCAGGGTAAAGAGTAGGCACCAGGCATAGGCACCAAATCTTTCCTCTTTTTCTTCGTTTATCCGTAAATGTGATTGTCTGTTGTGTGTAGCTCTCTAGTCTAAGCGGGATCTATTTTATTGCCTGAGATGGGGTAATTAGATCAGACTGCATCTTCCCTAGAGTCAAGCCCAGCTCCAAAGTGACGCTTGGGAGTGGTATTGTAATTTACTACCTCTCCTGGTAATTGAAGAATGGAATTTGGCAGGATTGGGAAGCACTATATCCAGGGAATATGGAGCAAACAACACTCAAGCCATTCCTCCTCTGCATGTTCCCCAAAAATAACACTTGCCCACTCACACACATCCACGCAGAGGCACATACCCACTCACAGAGGAGCTTAGGATACCTCCTGCGAACCACTAAATAACACACTCCTGTTTTACAGGGCCTTCAGTTAGATGTTTTTGTCTAAATCCATGTTATTATGAGACAGTTCTGTTTGATGTAACATGTAGCTCAAAGCCAGAATATTTTACTTGACTTAACAGTGCTTTATTATAACCACACAGACCGCAGTACAACACCATTCACAGTCTAAGTGGAGAATAACAGGGGCATAAGCTGCATACTAAAATAAATCTATTAAAATAATATAATATAATATAGATAATATAGATTTTATAGATTACAAAAATGATCAAAAATGACTAGCACTTACAGTATTTGTGAGTGGGCCAGCGCACATGCATCTGCCTCAGTTCAACAGCTTGTCCCTGCATCAAACAAAACCTGAACAAAACCCGCAAACCAAATATTGGAAAAGCTGGGAGGCACCTGCTCCAAAAAGGACACTGTATCTGACGAAACAGCAGCATTTCTCAAAATCACTGCAGCCCTCTCCTGGCTTTAAGAGATGTAATGCATCAAATTGTGTGCAGCTTATATAATTACACTTTTCAACTGTTGAGACAAAATGTAGCATGAATAATCATGAATAATCATGGTGCAGTGCAGATACTTAAATTACACTCTTAAGAAGGGTGTCTAAGCCAAGATAGAAGGCTGTAACATGCACATAAATGCACACAAACACAACACAAAGAGGTGACAGATCAGACCCGGCAGTGATGGACAGGCAGTGCTAGCCTGTGCAGCCAAATCTGCCACATCAGTACAAATACTGATTCAGTGTTTGTATTGAACTACTACATTATTGATTAGGAGTTATCAATTATGAATACAGCCTCCTCAGAAGTATCACAGCCCAACATCACTAAGCGATGTATTCTTGACGAGTTTAACCATCTCGCACAATATGATTCAGTTTGCCTTTTGTAGCACCCTGCTTTATTATTGATCAACAGATCAATTATTTACCTTGGAGATAATCAGGGGATTTGAAAGAATAATAACGTGAATGTGTACACTATGTAGTTGCTAAATCATGCTTCATCTTTACTTTATGTTCCACTTAACAATGTTACATCAATTCTTGTTACATTTAACATTTAAATGCCTTACAAAGACCACGACATGGCAAACCTCGTAGCGTCTTAAAAAAATTAAGATGTGCAGATTTATTTTGAAAAAATATTGTATTGTGTTTCCTTAGAAACTTAAAAGCCACTCAAGTTTTAATACAACTGAAATAAAAACACAGTTTTAAGGAGCAACCTCTAACACTTTGTATCAGAAAGGTTCATCTCACCTGAGGCCGTAAAGCACAGTGCCATCGGGATGGAGGCGGATCATCCGGTTTTTGACTGTGACACCGTGAACAAAGGACTTTTTGTCATTGAGAAAGTAGGTGTCAGGTACCCACAGCTGGTCTGCCACTCGATTATCCAGAGTCAGGTTGTAGGCGATTTCAGAGTAGGACAGACGCTTGTCCCGCCAAGCTTGCTGGAAGTACATGGTCAATGTGTAGTCCTGGAAGACAGCCACAAAAAGGAAAGAAGTTTGGTCCTTCTCACCAAACACCAAATTAAAATAAGTTTCAATTTGTTTGATTGTAATGAGTCAACATGTACTGACTGCAACAGCTGGGATTATGGGTTACTCTATTTTATTTTAATAGTTGATAAACGTGTCATACTTTCAAATGATCAAATCCAGGTTCTTGTGCTTTATTTGTCTAATATACATTGCAGTTTGCTAATTCCACTTCACCTTAAAGAAAAAACTTTTCACACTGTGCAATTTGTGTTTACACTTTCTCAGAAATGTTAACTGTACCTCTTCTTTACAGCTTTTCTCAACTTCTCACACATAAAGACACCAACACAACAATAAAACACAGCATTGGATTATCTGCTCTATAACACTGAAATCATAATATTATTGTGTTTGTTAGGGCAACTCGTTTTAGCACAGGATGTAATATAGTTGTGTCCTGACGTTTATGATTGTATGCACTGTGTCTGACTAAAACACTGCATAAAAAAGGGCAGCTAAAAATACATCTGGTCCTGCCATCTTGACTTTTCTCTGAAGTGAAGTCAAGTTCTTCTCACTCCCTCTCGGTCTCATTATCGGGCTGTCCATCGGATATTCATCACCTTCAGCGTCCTTAGCGGCTGCTTGTGGGATCAGTCACATCACAGTGTAGTATGTGTGTGTGGATTAAGTTATTTCCCAAACAGTGACTGTAACATCTTAAGAGTAGGGACGACTGAACCAAATTAAGCTAGATTTGAAAAGTTATAGGTCAAACAGACCCACCCTTTTAGCACAACTACATAAGCCTTCCCGTCTCAATTCAAATGCACAACTCAGTTTCTCACAAACATGCTTTATTGCTGACTGGCCATGACACTCAGAACAGCTTCTGCCTTAAAAGAGAGTAATTAAAAAAGAGTAACTTGGAATCGAATTGCTTACTTCACTACAGTAGATGAAGCATCTAATTGGATCTGAACATGAATTGTGGAGATAATTTCCACATTTTAAAATTAAAATTCACTGAGCCCACATTAACATGCTTTGATTTTCATGCATGCGTTAGATGGTTTCAGAAAAAGCACACCTATAATGCATACAACACCTGGGTCTGTACATTGCCTCCTGGCTGCGCTGCATAACTGTGCCATAATTACAGCCTCACAGATGGTACTGCTTGCCTCTATTCGGACATGACTAATGCTGAGAGAGGGACACTAAATACTGCTGCCTCCCATTGCTTCCCTTTCAGTGAGCAGGCATGAGATTGTTTTATGAAGCTTAATTAGAATCAAAACATCAAATAATTTATGTTGTGTGTAATAATAAAAAATAGAAACATCCCAATGAAAAGCTTTCACATATTTATAATGGAAGTATCTTTTATTTATATGCCTTGTTAAGAGTTGGCAGGACACTACAGCAGGCTGAGCTTTAAAACTTGCACATATCCCAAAGACAGTGTCCCGTTCTTGAGTGCCATTCTAAAAATTAACCTTCAGAATCCTCTAAAACTCCATTAGCATCACACAAACAGCCCTGTGAGCATCTGGGAGGGGGATATTGTGTGATAAAAACACTAACATTAAGAAAAAGGTCATTACAGAACTGAATGTACTGAGAGTAAACTAAAACAAACATAGCATCAAGGCCAGTTACACTACGGCAGGTTGACAATACCGACATGTTTCTAGGCAAACACATCTTCATTAAGAACTGACAGAGTGACACGGAGCACATTTGTGTTTCCCTGAGGAATGTGACAGGTTACAGGAGTTACACGACCTCCATTACAACTACATTTACTGTCGAAGCTGACATGGGAGGGAGCTAACAAACAACACCATTAACACAATGCCTGCATTTCATTTGAGTTTGGTATTTTCTTCCTGTTTGGCATTGTTTTTTTACCTTGAGTTTGACATGTAGCCACCATTATATTTTCTGAAAGCTACTGGTTCCGAGCATGTGTTAAAAAACCTTTTTCATTATTATTATTATCCCTTTATTATCACAATGGAGAAAGTCACTGCCGGCACCAGACACCAGGGGGCGCCAGGGTACCCATGTAATGTCACTAACAGGAGACTACTGCATGCTTTAGTGTTGGTGGGAGAAACTGGAGTATGCAGAGAAAAGTACATGCAAACTCCACACAGACATTTAAATTATGAATACTTTACTACAAACATTGACTGTAAACTGTGATGCAAAGTGTAAATCCAGCTTTTACTTCCACCTGTGCCTTGTGCTAGCTACCGTTTAATGATAACACTAAATAGGACAGCTCAACTGACCACTAACTTCATTTTTTTCATATTAATTCCATTTCTATCAGATAAAAAATTTAGTTACTGTGCTTTCCTACTAAAAGTGATAACTTGCCAAGAGCAGTTGTTCCTGGCCAATGCTTCAGCAAAACACTTTGTCCTGTTTCTGCACAGCCTCCTGCTGTTTTCTCTTGTTTTTTAATGCAACCTGTCCTTCAACATTACTGACCAAATTGTTTTGTCTTGGTAGTGCAACTATGCAACTCAAGTAAGCTAGCTGCAGGAGTAACAGGAAGGAAGTGTTTGTTAAGCACTGACGGTAAATGGTAGGTTACCTAGTTAGCATGCTAATTCAGTGGCTAATTAAAGTTAGGTAAGAGATACTATGAGACGTGTTCCTGTCATCTGCATAAACATATAGCACACAGTAACACTGACTCGTCAATACAAAGTGGAAAATTTTATATTTCTAGTCTGAGGAGGGATTGTCCTCTGGGGGATTAATGTGACAAATATGTCCCGATTTACCTAATTTTAAAGCCCGTGTCCCTGTGAATAGCCACAAAAACACTAAAATGTCCAGGTTTTGCCCTGTGCCTGTCCCAAATGTCACAATTTTTATTTTATTTTTTTCATAGTTCTTTTTATTGAGTATTTTTTAAGCAAACAATGTAAAAAAAATTCAAATGCCATATAGTCTTTCTTATGCGTTTGAACAAGCAGAAACCAAACAAAACACAAAAGAAAAAGCTCAGGACACATACCACACAGATATACTGCCAAATAGGGGGAGATACTTGCAGAGAACACACTAAGTTCCACAAAATAATACAAATCCCTGAGAGATCAGTCACAGTACATTTACAGAGATATGGCTATGTAACACAAAAACCTGTTCTTCTCAAAATATTGCTACATTGTCCCATTACTCTATGAATGGAACACTTTATGAATGGAACAAATGCAAAATAAATTAAGAGAAAGTAGATAAATAATAATAATCAAAGCAGTAATAGCCATTTTAAGGGACTACATAGCGGGACTGCAGAGTTTGAATGTAGTGTGTAAAAGGCTGCCATATCCTTAAAAATGTTCCTGTAGTGCCATGAAGTGTGAACTTAATTGTCTGTGAAGGTTTTTAGTCATCCGGGTCATCTTAAAGAAAAGGTTAAAGCAAAGGCATCCGGATATAATTTTCAAGGTGAAGACTTAAAAACTAAGTCCAGATGCCTTTGCTTTAACCTTTTCTTGGGAACTTAATTCTCTCTAATTTGCTTAAATGAAGAGCGTCTTTAATGCAACTTTCAGCAAAGTAGTATCCTACGCCTTGTGAATAATGTAAGAAACGCAATAAAATCTGTTTTATATCTGGAAGTGTCCCAATCAATTGATAGCATTATCAATTGATCAGGGTGAATAGTCGACTCAAGCACCTTTAAAAAAGTCATAAAAACATTTGACAAGTATTGTATATTAACCAATTGAAAAAGAGTATCTGCAGCTATTGCTATACTTCTCCAGTGTACACTGTTTGACCATCAGCCAAAAAGAAAGTTGAGTGATTTAAAAACGAGTTCCTGGAACAATGCTGTTTTGTCTGAGAAATGTAGCCGACATGATGAATATGCTGCGTTTTGTAGGTTGTTTGTAAAACGGTTTAAATGCTAATCAGTTCATGGTTTTTACTGATGTTGTGTCTTGTTTTTTTAAGGTTTGAAATTATGGTTACTCTCAACATGGCTGTTTTCTTTTCCACATTTGGACCATTTTTCTGCTACTTAGCATGAGTGGAGAAAGTGTCTGACAGAATCATTAAGGCAGTCTTTAACACATTAAAGGTCTTTAATGGGGTTGGGTTATTTACAGCTACAAGACATGCTTCTTTTTTGTTCTCCATTCTGTTTTGTTCAAAAAATATATAAAACTAGAGAGACTTAATGCTTTGTCACCAATGTGTTGCCTAGAGGGACATATGCAAAGGTAGGCTAAGTGTTTATAATTAATGACAAATGACAAATCAGTCAGCTAATTGGTTATCATAAATAGATGCATGTATCAGATTGTGTTTATTATTTTAAATACACACAGCTGTCAGTCACATATAGGCTACCTATTAAGCTGAATTATTCCAGTACGAACATTGTTTTATCCACATGGTCTCCAAGGATCAAACATTAAACAGAGGAAGCAGGCTCCGTGTAAGAAAGCTGCAGGATTAAGTGTTGTTCTTGTACTGTAATTACACTGATGCCCATATTAAACTGTGTGTCCATTCAGCATAGCTAATGACATTACCCTGGGCAACCTGCTTTCAACTCTTAAGACTTGTGAACAGGCCAACATTAAAGCTGCACATGATGTAAACAAAAAGACAAACAAAACAAAATTCATGGTGAGTTTCGCAAATAGTTTCGTAAAGGTCCCTAGAATATGGGCCCTGTTTTGCCTTGACTTCTCTGGTGAAAAAGGATGTGTTGTCATGGTAACACTGAGTAAAAATAACACAAGCTTATTTTCCACAAGCTGAAAATAAAATGGAACAGCATCAGTTTGGACAACACAATTTCAAAATGGTTGCTAATTTTCATCAGAAGACAAAGGATTCTCACGGTGACCTGTCATAGTGTTTTAGCCCCTCCGCGTGCCCCCCTTTTTCACAAATCTCTCCTTTCAAATGGCCTGGTCCCCTTACTCATGGAGACACCCGCGCATGTCTGGATAATAATCGTAATAAAGGGAACGCTCACGCCCCTCTAATCCCTCCGTCCTCGAAGCCACCACAGCTGGTTTGTTTAAATCTTTTAATTCATAGTCAGCTAATTAACATTCAGAGAACAGTATTATAGCTCCAGCAGCACCTCCTAACAACCGCCAACCTCAGGTATTTTACATGTAATTAAGGCACACAAAAGAAGAAGAAAAAACGAGGAAGGAAAATACCCACTTACAGAGTAGGCTACATATTGTAGCAAAACTCTGCATATGGATGCACACTGCAGATATTATTATGCAGCACTGATCCATTGCTCAACTTATATTTAATCAGCTGCACTGGCTGTATGTAGAACACTTTTTAATGCACCGTAACTGAGGTTTGGTTCCTGGATCTGTGATTTCAGCAAAAACAAACAGCATTATGCAAATGCTATTTCAACTGCTAAGTTAAAGCGATGAGTGATGGAGCAAAGGGAGACAGAGGGATAAACAGAGGAGGGGGTCATTGAAATGATATATCATATCTGTGCCATACTGTGAACTAAGCCCAGTGAGTCAGCACAGCCCACCCAGAAGGATGTGTGGTCACACCTTGCACTCAGAGGACACTTCTCTCTGAAAATAGCACATTTGTAATGTCATGCCAGCAAGGCTGTTGTCGTGGTGCTGACTGACCTGCAGATTTTATTGCCCAACCACATGGCTGACCTTTGAGCCTCAACAGGCCATCACTTTTGATCGCACAAGAATGCACGAAAGTGATTCAACATCACAAGTAGGAAGTTGTCTCAGGAGAGCACACACCATCAAACAAGGAAGCACTTCCCTTCTTCTCAAATTTACAGAAACAATTAGTTACACATCTGTTATTTTTTTATGCTAAACCTTCATAAAAAACTTACATACAAACATCTTTTGCACCTTTTTTAACATCAGATTAAATTATTGTTTATTAAATGGCTAACAAGCTAATTAGTGAGTTGTGGTAAGAGAGAAGACTGTAGTGGCTTCTAATTGGCTGTAGACTGGATGTAGTTATTGGTCAATAGTGAAATTGATTGCCTTGACCTTCATCCTTTTGCCAATCCTTTGTCATCAGTTTCATCTTTGCTACTGTGTTGTTTTTCCTCTCAGTGCTATAATCTTAAAAGCGGAGTGCTCCTGATGAGATAGAAGCAGCCCTGCACCAAGCACAGGTCACCAACTCCATCCTTGTGGTCGCTGCACAACAATATAATAGATTTTTTTTAATCTTCTGCAGCTTCTGCTATTTTTTATTGTAACAAACTAAAAAATACACATCAATAAAAAGGAAGAGGAGTTTTTGAGCTGTTATTTAAGTGAAACACAAGTCCAATGTGCTGTGGGGGTTTAAGTTTTTTAAATAAATTTGTCCATGTTGTTAGAGGGACGCCTGTGCAGATCTTGAAAGGAGAGATTTCCAGAGAAACAAATGAAAAGACTGCTCTCGTATTCAAAGGGAGCAGCATGACATCAACCGCCATTCACTGTTTGCGCACAGTTTTGTGTTTTGTTACACACACAAATGTATGAAGCAGTGTTTTTTCCAGATGAACGGCTGCATGCCTAGTTCTTCTTAAGTAAGATAACCCTTTGGAGCAAGACAGAGGTGTATTACATGGCTGCTGAGTTCAGAGTCATAGCCAGGGATGGGTCAAAGTGGTGGGAGGGAAGAATGGATGAAGCAGAGGAAAGAGAAAGAAGAAGAATAGAGAAAGATGGGAGTGAGGGGTTTCTATTTCAAATCTCTGCGGACCCCCAAGGCGCTTCCGTTCTGGTTGCATCCTCAATACCAAAATAAATAATTTCCATCAAAGGATAAGCTCCTGCCATCATAGCATCCAAAGCAAACTCACACAGACAGATGCATTTCTTTGCTGCAGAAAAGTCATTCAGGACCAGCTGAGTTCTAAATAGGGCAAGCTGGCTCAAAATTAAACCAAAATGGAACCAAAAATAGCTTTACCAATCCAGCCCTTCAATCAAAACTTGTTTTTCATACTATTATATAACATCTCTATTATGATGCTCCATGGATTCACTGCTTTGTCAATGATCTTCTTTTTATACTGAAAATATTTTATTCTATTTAATGCATAAAACTTCACAGCTCCAACAAAAAAAAAGATTATATTTCTGTAAGTAATCCAAGGTGTTCAATTCTGCACTTTGGAGGACAAAAACCAAAGTGGGTTTTGTTTTCCCATATATTTTAGACAAAATACTTCAGTGACCTTGTTAGCTGAGTGTTGACATTCCGCAACAAACATACATCACAGTTATCAATATTGTGGTTGTGATGATAAATCAACTCTGTTGTAGAGAATCAGTCCGTTCAAATTTAATGTAAGAGAATACTGCAGCTATGTCAAAACTGAGCACCTCACTTCACACAGACTAGGCCTCTAAAAGGTCCAGGTATATTGGAAATTATGGTTTTTCTGTCACACAGGTGGATAGGTTGTGCTTTTAGATTAGTTTACTGTACTTTCGTCCTTGTCCTTACCTAGTTCTATGACGTTCATTGTCGTTTATTGGCTGTATACCCACAGCGTGTTTGCGTTTGGTTGCAGTATTATTAAACCAGACACACAGCCTATTATTCACAAATGACCTGCGTCATGACGCTGATGCTGACGAATCGAAAAACAACTTATTGAAGCCATGTAAACTATATTGCACCCAGGATTCTTTTTTAATTTAGGCGAAGATACGAGGGGAAACAAAATACCACCATCGACGTGGCCTGACAACGTGAAGCAGTCAAGAGCGCACGCACGGAGCCAAGGCTGTGCGTCCGAGTGCGCCAGTGACTATGTGTTTTGAATTCAAATGCAGCAACACACCAGACCTGCAAATG
Organism: Neodontobutis hainanensis; assembly: GCA_024349245.1. Taxonomy (NCBI): domain Eukaryota; kingdom Metazoa; phylum Chordata; class Actinopteri; order Gobiiformes; family Odontobutidae; genus Neodontobutis; species Neodontobutis hainanensis. The sequence goes on along the minus strand of JALDNG010000003.1, from coordinate 4,131,948 downwards.
CGGGACTGAGGAGAAGTCGAGTGGATGGCGATGTGTGTGTGTGTGTGTGTGTGTGTGTGTGTGTGTGTGTGTGTGTGTGTGTGTGTGTGTGTGTGTGTGTGTGTGTGTGTGTTTTCCTGGAGGAGGGCGAGAAGCAGGAGCTGGATTACCAAGCTTCCAACATTTTTAGCCCAGTAAAATATTCACAAGATGCAGCAACTTGGCACAGTGAGCCATACTCTGAAACACTGGCCCAAGACCAGTCTATAACAGCAATCGCAGTGAAAGACATGCACCTACCATGTTGACTTCAGAAACCATGTCTATGCTCGCTATGTCAATATTCATCCCCACGGCCACTGGTGCACCTGCGAAAAGGAAAGGACGCTTTAATACAAGGCGCATAAATAATTCTCGTCATATAAATTTTACACAGTCGCTCAGTTTTTTTTTCTTTCCCTGCTGCTTTACACCTACATGCAACAACATGGACTTGTACATCACACAGAGTCTGACGTTTTTAACCCGCACTTGAGCTTTAACGTCGCTAATGTAGACTTTTTAGTGAAATAATGAAACAGTGATGAGCGGGATCGATCAAGTTAAAAGCCTGTCTTATCTCCTCATCACATGAAATATGCATTCATCGCTCATCTCTCGGACTAATTGGGGAGGCCTATTTGGCTGTGAAGGGATGATTATGCAAATTAAAACAGATTTTGCGATTCATTAAACATGTATTGCACGTCACCGCGGCGTGAAAACACGACAGTCGTTTCCATTTTACCTCCGAAATCTGGTCTCAACCGAATGTCGTATCCTTTCATCAGTCTGTCCACGGTTTCTTTTACCAGAGGCATATTGCTTGGGTCTTTGAGATCCTTGGCGCTGCGGAGGAAAAAGTGGTGTCATGCAGAATGTCATTCATATCATATGCCAGGCACGCTTTAAACAGGGCTACATGACATCCACAGCAGGGGACACAGTCGTGAAAAAAATAAATAAATCTTACCTCTGCGCCCAGACGAAAGTCACTAATAAAGAAAAAGTCAAAATCCCAAAGTGGTTTTTCCTGATCCTCCCCATCGCAACAGTTTTCGAGGTGGTTTCGGGATGCGAGTGAGGAGAGCGCGCATCCAACTTACTCCAGACAGCGCAGAGGAGCCAATGAGGAGCGCATGCGTGCAGGCAGCACAAGATCAAAGAGTAGAGACTGATGATGGTGGATGAGCAGTTTCCATTGCAGAGAAAAATATTAAAGGGACAAGTGTATGCGCGTAATGAAGAAACGGGGCTTTACGAACAGCAATGTACATTTTACACGTTTTATTTGTGGTTCTTAACATGGAGAGGGCTGTGAAGATTGTTTACAAGGTCAAACAATGTTCGCTTTAAATGAGTTACTCCAATAGGCAATTGAGTGTTTATTTGCAACAGATAAACAGACAAACAGACAAACCAATAGAAAAGGAATGTAATCAACACCTTTGAGTCCAGTCCAGGGCTTCCTTACCAAATGTTCAAGACCTTCAGTTGTGCACATTTGAAAATACAAGGAAAGCACCCAAGTACTTGAGGAGAAAGGACAGATGAAAAACACAATCCCACAGTTAATTTTCTCAGGTTTGAGTAGATTTTTTGAAGCTGCAAGGAGGATGAGCCTCCTCTAAACTGCCTTTGATCTGGTTGTAGTGGGAGCTGTGCTTCTGCAGAGGGCAGACTTCTGAGCATTGGTTCGCTGTTGCATCACCTCCTGTTACAGTCATCATAGATTATATCATCCACTTCTTTTTGATGTGTTTCTTGGTTTGTGTGTTTTAAGTGCATCTGAGCAGCATAGGTCTGTGTGTGGCGGCTGTCAGGATACAGGGGCCAGAGTGTTGTGTGTGTGTGTGTGTTTAAAGCGGCCGGTCTCCTGATCTGAACACGAGTGGGCAGTGGTTGCAGCTTGTGAAAAGAATCTCTGTGCAGTGGGAGAGTAAATGACTTTTTCATTCATTTCCTTTGTCGGACTAGAGCAGTGCAAATGCTGAGAGCTTGTTCACGTGACGCAGGGAAAGACAGAGCTGGTTGGGCAGTGAAGTTCTCTCCTGAAGCATGTGCCTATCTCCCAGGTCAGGGTTTAAACCTCTCGATCCATTTCCCTATACAAGCAGAGGAAAAAACAAAAACATGAGGGAAGCACAGTGAAGCCTCTCCACTGATCTGCAGTACACACTTCTTGGACAGCACTGTTTCTCCTTGTTCTCTTGCTGCCTGCATGCCTCACGAGCACTCACACATTAGGAAAAGACGGATGCACCTGTTCTTGTGCTCTCCATCTTGTCTTTCTCATTATTCTGCAGAATCTTCTAAACAAAATACCCTTCAAAATTCTCAGACAGAAACCCGAGAAGCATGATGAGCAGATTTGCACCCCCCAGTGTTATATAACGGATTGCTCTCCCCGTCCCACTGCATTTCTATGTTTTTTGCACTGAATTGCTCTCCTTTTTTCTTGGATATGGAGCTTGCAGTGTGGCTCACTTATAAACTCTGGATCTGTTCTCACGTGAGGCCTAGTCCCAGTGGAGTTTTAGTGTTTGCCAGGATTCAGAAGACGTGCATATTAAAACAGAAAGGCTTGATTGTTATTTCTTTTGAAATTAGCCATGGCTTCTTGTTTTGATGATGATAAAAGCCACAGTGCAGGCATCAATGCAGCAAGAACACATTCTAACCTAATTTTGTTACTGGCACTCCCGGGACTGTTTCAGCAATAGAAATTATTGATGTCTTTAGGCCTACCCAAAAAGTTTGGGTAATGTATGCCTTACACAGCAGATTCAATGAAATCTGGCTATTAAAATAAAACTTTTTTTTAAATTAGAACTTTTTTCAACAGTCATATAGTCATATTTGTTAGTTGTTACAGACCAAAAACGTGAGTCATGTACCTGGGCTTCTCCATTGTGTCCTTGGCCAGGTACATGTACCAGTAGAACAGGTTGAAAAGAGCAAAGGCCAGAGGGAAGAGGATACGGGCGTACTTGTCAATAGGGCTGGTGCCTGCCAACTGTGGGTTCTGTGGAAAAGCTGAGCCCTGCTGGAGAAATATAGGCAGCGGCAGAGCCTCGTCACTTGACTTGTCACTGCGACACATCGAGTGGTTTCTCTTCTTGAGGCCTTCGCGAGGGTTACTGTCCGACTTATGGGAAAGGTAACAGGAAGAGCAAAAAGGGTTGCTGTTAATTTTCTGGTGCACGATGATTTAAACAAGATTACAAGTGATTTTACATCAACAGGAGCTTTCTTTCAATGGAAAGGCGGCGTCCCAAACAAATGCAGCAGGTAGTTTGTTGGATACCCAAAGAGCTCTAGGATTATGAGCTATGTCGGAGTGCTGAAATTGTTCTCTGTTCTCACACTGACGCTATTTTTAAAGCATCTAACCATTAGCCCAACACATAAGGCAGATCCCAAGAGGACACTGGATGGCTTACTGTATTAGCACAAAGCATATAGCTAGAGTGGAGAGCGCTACATCAGTACATATTACTATTTAATGTGTGTTGTGCCAGCTTGGATAGAAAGAAAAAGGCAAGGTGACTACTTGAAAATGCATAGAAAAAGAACCCCCATCATTGGTATAATTTGGTTCTCCAAATACAGTCTCTGTACTATTTATCTGCATTTGGTGTTGCTCTCTGTGTGTACATCCAAAAAGCACGTAATTATGGCACTTAAGATCAGAAATGAAAAGCATAATTGGTCATGTCACATAGAGTAGAACTACATCAGGGCACAACAAAGATCACAGCCATCATAACATCTAAGTATATAACAGATAAATGGCATCAGGTGCAAGTAGGGGTCATTAACCAATGAGTCAACATTTAGACCACAGTAATAATTGATTTGTTTGTCAATATTAAATAGCTTTATGTTTAAACAGCAATCACATAAATATAATGTTTACCAAACAGTAATATTGCATCAGACTACATCTAGCTGCAGGCGAGCTGAACTGACTGTACTGTAGTCTAATGGTAGTTGATGGTAGCTCAGTAGGTTAGGTTTTTTAGCAGTTAGTCAGTGTTTGATAATAATAATAATTTAGATTTTTGATTGACCCTAAATTACAATGCTAACCATAAAACACAACATAGCATTTACCAAAATAACGTTTTTCAAACAATTAGAGTCAAGGATTCAAGTTTACTACCCACTGTTGTACTTATGATTAAATGTATTAATTGCCTTTTGATTTTCATATGATTTGACAAAACCTATTTCTTCATTATGATTATGTTTGTTTTGTTTTTTATTTTGCAGTTGCTTACCGAAACAGTGTCATCATCCTCACTGCCCTCAGCCAACACCTCGAGCTTGTCCTGTCTGGTTTTCTGCTTCTGTAGGCGATGGGCCTGCAGGGTGGCAAAGTAATTCACTGCCGCAAACTCCACAAGAGCAAATGCTACAAAGCCAAAGCACACGGCAATAAACCAATCCATTGCAGTTGCATAGGACACTTTGGGAAGTGACTGGCGTGCACTGATGCTCAAGGTGGTCATGGTCAGCACAGTAGTAATGCCTAAAGATGGAAGTGAAGACACAGACGTTGTAGTAGGTAAATGTATTTAGTAAAAACTAGTACAAGGATAAAAGGCTTACCTGCAACTGTCCGAGCAGGAACAGACTCTTTATTGATCCAAAAGGACACTTGTGACAGTACCACAATCATTATAAGAGGAATATATGTCTGTATGAGATAATAGCCCAGTTTTCTTTGGAGATGGAAATGGACCACCTGCACAGAGTAGTGACCTGCAAGATAAACAGCATGTGTGAAGAGCGCAACCTCGGGGGGACAGAGCAGGTTAGCACAGAGTGAATGCCCTTGCCTGCCCTTTAAACAGAATTACTGCTGAAACCCTCATCCGTGTGCTGCTCGTTTGAGTGGTCGAGTACTGATATAACCTCAAACTGCAGCAAAACGAATATGAGGAGCAGATAGGAAAGAAGAAGCTGAGGAGGTGGTGTGTGTGTGCGTGCATGAAGGGGGTTACACAAAATCTATTCTTCTTATTGGTGCTCTCACTGGGCTATAGTTCGTTTTTAATGCACACTATGCATTAGCTCTGACCACTTAATCATCTTAGATGGCTGCTTGCAAAGGTTTTTGCTTTTATGGATAGAAGTAGATAGAAGTTAGTGTAAGTTAAGGAATTAGTTGAAACCAAATACAACATACCTGTGTTTGATTTAAAGATCTCACTGGACAAGCTCTGCCCCACCAGGTCATACTGCAGAAGACTCATGGACTCTTTTGGACAGTCCACTGATGCTGCCAGCCCCTTCCTCCAGGTGAACAAAATCTCACTGCTGGTGTAGGCATCTTAAATATCAAAGTCAGTATTTATTAACAAAAGTGCACTTTGCCTTTCCACAACATCTTACAAACAAAAAATTATTATTATATTCACAGCTTCCAAACCGAAGAGGACAAGCATGTCCGTCCATGGGAAAATCTTCAAGTTTCATTGGACATTCTGCACTGATTGTCAGTCTAAGAACAAAAGAAATGGCAGTTATCTTGCTTTAAACAAAACCTTTTATTGCACAGTATTAAGCAGCTGTATTTTAGTCACCTCATAGTGTAAAGTACTGTCCCATTTTGCATAATGCGAAAAAGCTTGTTGGGTGTTGTCATGTTGTGGGAAATAGACTTCATAGAGTTACGAAAGAAGGTGTCTGGTGTCCAGATTTTGTCCACCATAAGGTTGTTCAGTCTCAGAATTTCAGTGGGACCTTCAAATTTGAGCCGTTCATCCACCCACATTTGACGGAAGAACATGTCCATGGTGTACTCCTGGTGGTTCATGAACATTAAATAAAAAAATGTTAGCGCATTAGAGTGCTTTTTTATCCACTGTAAATAATGTGAGGCAATGCCAGTCATCCCAGATAATCATTAATCAATTTATTCAACCGTTCTTGCTGCCTGACATGCTGTCATATTGATTTAAAGGCCACCAGTAATGGAGTTATAGGGCTGGTGAAACAGATTAAAGATCATTAATTGGCCTTGTGGCTGATTGCCCACAAGACAGACATTTAGTGGTCACTGAAGCTCTGTTATCTCTTGTACTCAACACATATACATTTTCTTTTACAAAAGCCATATCTCACCATCTCAACATCTGAAACAGGTCCGAAACTGGTGACAAATATGTCTGTTTTCACTTCAGTAATCCCACCTGCAATAAAATATTCAGAAACAAGAAGCACAATGATATTATACAACTTTAGTATGTTTTGGCTGAATTACCTCCTGATCCAGGCCGTAGTCTGTTGTCATAACCATCCAGTAACCGATCCAAGATACGAGTAATGTCGTCGGAATTTATCCTCTCATTTCCACACACTTGACTAAGATTGAAAAGTTTTAAAAAGTTAAAATCTTTCTTTACTTTTTTGAGGCTACATTTCCAAACTGTTGAAGACTTACTTTGACAGCCAGATAAAAGTCACTAAGGTTATTGACCAGGCCATTATTTACAGGCAAGCTCTGCAGATGTCCTCCTGTAAAAACCCTTAAGTCATATTTATCGAAATGCTACAAAATGAAGAAAGAATGCCAGCAAATACTGTTACGGTCGCTGAAGTGACTGGTAAGTAAGCATGTGGAAACAGAAGTCACTAAGACTGGAACAGTAATCTCATTATCAGATTAGTGCATTTACTCCATTTTTAGACAGTAACCAAACATGTTTGGATGATGGCCAATTAAAATTAAGTTAAAATTAAAACACTGTATGCATTTATTGTGCAAACAATTAATAGGCCTATACTAAAGGTTAACTGGACCTTCATAGCTAGTGTGTACAGTGACATTCCTTTGTTTTTAGACAGAAGATGGCGCTAGATTAAATATGGAAGCTATCAACCGGAAATGAGACTAAAGCACAACGTAGAAGAAGTGGTGCGTGTGGAGCATCCAAAACAGACACAAGCGATAGTCCTGAATGCAATAGATACTTTTATTTTAACATGTTTAATGATTAAAGGCCATGGTCTGAGTTGCGTGATAAATTGTCAATGCTAACGGCTTTGGTCGAGTAAACGGCACTTCTAAGGTTTTGTTAGCTGCTAGCTGGCATTAGCCGGGTGTGAGGTCTCAGGATGTCAGTGCACTTTGAGGAGAAGAGCGGTGTGGTCCCCTGTAAGACCCCCTGGGGGTCCTGGTACCAGACCATGGAGGATGTGTTCGTCGAGGTGAATGTGCCTCACGGGACATCCGCCAAAGAAGTTAAGTGTCATCTGGGATCAAAGGACATAGAGCTGTACGTTAAAGGAAAGGAAATATTCAAGGTACACTACTATAATGACATAAACTTCAATAATCAAAACACATGGCTATAGCTTGAAATAATGAACATATATAAATGTATTTAAATTAAAAGTAATTAATAATGTATTACTAATCTTTTGACATTTGCCTTATTTGATTTCAACAGGGAAAACTGTTTGACACAACTGTTTCTGATGAGGCTACGTGGACTTTAGGTGAGTTCTATCTTCTAAAGTTGCTAACTTAAACATATTATGGACTAATGATGCATCTCTCTCGGATGTTTCTTGTCTTTAGAAGATAAATGTCTCATTCGTATTGTCCTAATGAAGACCAACAGAGAAGCAGGGAACTGCTGGTCCTCTCTGCTGGAGGGGGAGTATTGCGCTAATGCTTGGGTCCAGGATCAGATGCAGAGGAAACTCACACTAGAAAGATTCCAGCGGGAGGTAAGGTTGAGTACTATAAATAGAGGTTTATTCACCCTGTAGGTAAATAATTTAACAACACAATTCAGGCTGCACAGTATATCTCACACTTATTCTTACTGCAAAATAATTGATCAGAATATTCAATATAAGTATATTAAAAAACTTCTAAGTTGCCAAGGAATTCCCAACTTGGAGTGGCATGTTATAACCGTGGGAAAAAAAAAGATTGGTGTGATCAACCAGTGAGCTGGGAAAAAGGATTTTTAAAGTTTTGCTGTTTTCTCCCAAGCTTCACTTGTGAAAATGAAAATGAAATAGGCCTAGTTAAAAGTCTAATAATTTGTTAAAAGTCAGTGAGAGATTAAGTAAAAATATTATATACATAGATGGATGTTAGGTGTCATTTGAACATGAATCTTTCTACCAGTAGAGACTTTCACCCTGGGCACAAGTCCAAACATTACTACACAATTTCTGATTTTTTTGAAAATTTATACTAGAGTGACTTAACATTGTCAGTGTTTAACACAAAATTATGAAATGACTACAGTTTCATATAAATCAGTGGAATTATATAATTAAAGAATTAATTGTTGAAATGGAACTTATGCTCTGACTTTCTTTTTCCAGAATCCTGGATTTGACTTCAGCGGTGCAGAAATTTCTGGAAATTTTGCTGGAGGTGGTCCTGACTTTTCCAGTTTGCAAAAGTAACAGCTTCTTATGTGGACATTTCACTGAAATGATTAGAATTATAAACATCCATGATGTGTTACTTTGCCATGAATCTGACTCAAACTTCTTGGCTTGAGATTATATGCTTCTGGACATTTTAAGATCAAGTTTTAAGCCTATGATTCAAATCTTGTATGAAAGAGGCTTAACTTTAATAATATGAGGACTATTCTTAAGAAAACAGATGAATGAACAACCTTTGGCTTTTCAATAAATTTTTATTGAAAGGTACAAGCACATGGGTTAACCGGATGGTGTACTGAAGAACATTTTGGGTTGAGAACACTAATAACTTCAGAAAATCTTAAAAGACAAAAGGGACAATGTCATTGATTTTACATTTCTACTGTAATGACCAATTAATTGTGTTCTGTTTATGTGACAACTGAAATTAGTTAGCACCTGTGGTGTCTCACTCTGGGTCTACAAATGAAAATTCAGTAAAAACTCATCAGTAATCACTGATCAAAGTAAGCCATTATCATTGCTAGCATTACTAGCTTAAAGTCACTGGAGAAATCCAGAGCTCCCTCACCATAACCAAAAAGAAAAAAATAAATCACCTTGGGTAGGAGTGTGCATTCACGACAGTTTAGCTACCTAGGGTGGAAGTTAAGGACTTTGGGCCCGATTTCTTGGTTCCTTTTTAGATGTTCACAAAATCCTTCTCCCTCCTCTTCCACACAGTGGACTGAGGACCTAGGTGGTTTTATACTTATTTGCTTAAAACTAGCAACCCGAAATACCAAAAACATTGGTACGGATTTAACAAGAACGTACTGTACACTTGTGCAAGCAACTCAAACAAAAAGTAAAAATAAGCCAGATGGCATGGGTTAATCTCAGACAAAATATTACTCCTTGTCGTGGGGGCAGATGAAAATCAGTGCTTGATGCATGACAGATAAAAAAAAATAAAGTTTTAGTTTTTCTTTAAAGATGACCATCACCTTGATGGCAATCTGTAAAGAAAATTAACTGAATTAATAGATGACCATGCTGCAGGCCAAATTACAATTTAGTTTACTGACATTTTAGCTAGTGGAAATTTAACAAAATGATTTTGCATTACATGCTAGGTCACCTAATCAATTCAGACTTTAGTAAGCCAACTCTGGGATGGTGGGGAGATGAGCAATTTTGTAGTAGCTGTGCTTCAGCTGGCGTGCTGTTCTTCCTGAAATAGTCCAGCGAAGTCTCTGGCTGTTGGGTTTGGAGCACTTAGCGGTAGCATATTCAGCCAGGCATTTCCCAACCAACTCCCGCACACAGAACAGGTCGTTGTCCTTAATCTACAACAAAAGATAGAAAGACAACATTGTTGCAAGTACTTTTTAGGGTAAGGGAAAACTTCCCATTTGTTTTCCTTTACTTACATTTAGCTGTTGCAGGATGCTTGACAAGGCCTCTGATATTTTGTCACTATGCTCAGGATCATGTTGCTCAAAGAGCTCAAAACTCAGCAGAGCTAGAGCTAGCAGAGAAGGCTACAGGAAACAACAAATTATTGCTAATGAGTATGAAAACATGAATCCATAACAGTTCTATACACAGTTGGGCAGAAATATTAATTACATACTAAAAAAAAAAAACTTTCAATTTAAAAAAGACTAGAGTTTTGTAACTTACCTTAATTTTTGTAAAGGCAAATGAGCAGTGACAGGCTTTGAGATGAGCCTCCAGTCTTTCAATGCTCAAGATCTTCTTGCTGTTGAAGGAAAATGCATTTAGTACCAATTTTAAATACTGCTGATTCAATTCAAGAAATGAGATAGTCAATGTGTAGAAAGTAGGTATAGTACCACCTAGACAAACAACTATTGTAATGACACTGTTGCGCCGCACAAATTGTGATATCCAGATGGGTTTGTACACTGCTGATTAGGAAATCAGCTGTTCCTGTGGGCTCTCAATAAAATACAGCAAGCCAGGTCAAAGGCAGACAGAGCCTAATGCATGTGACACATTACTCTTTATCTGGCCACACACACTTTTTTTTTTTTTTAAAGATCTGGTACAATGCCTAGCCATTTCTCAAACAAATTGTCACCAGGCATTTAAATTAATCTGTGCCTGTTGGCTCCAAAATATATTTTTGTCTAGTTTTCCCTTTAAAAGACAGATATGAGAAGACAGATTTTAGTTTGGTAAATATATTGTAGTTGAGTCATGCGTCAGCCCTCCAGGTTGATCTGACCGTCCGTCCTTACCTCTCAGCATCGAGCTGTTCCTGGATGCGGCTGTGAAAAAGGCGGAGAAAGCGAAGTGCTGTCGGGGCTTTCACCTTCCAGTGGAGCTTCTCCATAACAATCTTCTCCATTCTGATCATGTCAGACAGGGTAAAACGATTCTGAGTGATGCGGATCAGGTCACTAGCAAGAGGCACGTTTTTCTCCTCCTCAGAGGACTTCACAGCAATGTAGAAACAGCACAACCCCACACAAGAGAGGTGTTTGGCCTGAATCTGTTTTAATGTAAACAACAAGCCTTTTAAATTCTCTAGTACTTTGTTAAAAAGAAAAGAAAAAAAAAACATTTTATACAGACCTTCATAACAGAGAGAAATCGATCCAACAAGCTGATGGCCAGTGAGAATGTATCTGAGCTGAATCCAAAGAACCTGGTCAGCGAGAGCAGGTCCTTCACCTCCAACTCTCGCAGTTTAGTTGTCATCCTGAGGCCATTGTCCGGGGCACTCTCCAGAAGTCTAAGCCCACCAAGTTTTGGCTGATATCGACCCTCGAGATCTGTCAGAGCCTTGAGCTGTACTGCGAAAGGCAGTGCTCCTGGTGCTGCTGCTGTGTCAATCATCTGCAAATATAAAAGAATAAGTAATACAGAATATGATATGTGCACAGTAAGTAACACATCTGCCTAACATTCACACTTTGTCATAGTGGCTTTGACGTCTAACAGCTTGAAATTACCACCCCTCTTGAGGTGGCAAGAGGCAGAAAGCTTAATATACAGGGTCTCCCATGGCAACAACTAAGACAAAGACACAAACCCAAGTGTCAGTGTACACGCAATTACTGTTTTTTTAATCTACAAATAAGCTACCTTATAATAGTGATATTCAAAAGTAGTATTGTGTAAAATTATATTGTATATTTTTACTACTACTGTAGTACAAATACTGTACTGTATCTAGTTAGAAGTGCTGCCTTTATACATTAAGCCTGCTATAAAGTAGAGATTAGATATAACAGTAGGCTACTATAGGAGTCGATTAGACGAAGCGGAGAAAGGTACTTCCAAATATGTCTAGGGCCTTCTACCAGCTGTCACTGAACTGCACAGAATTAGGCCAAAGGCTAACTTACTACCTAACCAAACATTTATTATAGTAAAATAATACAAATCTATGATTAGGCCAAACACTGATTAAAGAATCAGTGTATTAAAGTGGTAAAGACATGAGTTGTTCTAACAAAACGACGACAGGCCTAGTAAACGGCAGAGAGGGTTATGCCCAGACATGTCCAGGCCACGGAAACAAACGGGTGCTAACGCAAGCCACTCGCAGCCAAATTAAATTACACAACAACGCTTAAAACCTAAAAATCAAACTAGCAACAATACAGCAACACATCTGAATTTGTCAAAGTAAATTAAAGTATGATATGGACCACTAAAAATCGCGACCTAGCGTTAAACCTTTAAATCAAGTAGCTTTAAACGCTAACACAAGTTAAAGGCAGAAGACTACCACGTTAGCTTACAGTTAACGTTACTTTTAAAGTTTAACAACATTCTTCACATTAATGTTTCTAAAACATACAAAAACAATCAGCTAAAATAGAAGAATGTAGCAAAAGGAGAAGCTACTTACCGTTGCTAGTTACGTTGTCTGGATAATGAAAAAAATAAGAAAAGCAAATACTTCAAACGCTAAAAACAAGCGAATGAAAAGCAGTTTAATACACAAAAAGTGCACGTATGAACTTTCACTCAAGAAAGTTTTAAGCATAGGTTAATTTCTGCCTATGCACACCCCCCTACCCTCAGTGTAAGGTGATGGGGAAAAAGACAGATTAGGTTTTAAAGCAGACATAAAAACCATGCCCATGGCCAAAAATGGTGCGCTTGGATTGGTTACTGACATACGTCATTTATGCTTTTCTTTTATTACTGGATGATCTATCCGCCATTCAACATTACGTCCCGCCTCTTACACAAAAGACAACCAATAGCGAATGTGAATGCGGGACATGTCTTTTATCTGTGAAAAACATGTCCGTAATAAAAAATAAACGTAAAAAAAAACCCGATTTATTTCAGTTGACAGCTTTGATTTGATCGTGTATTTTAATAATATTGCGTTTATTTTAAAGAACCATACAGGGACAACAGGATTTTAGGTATTGATACATATAATTAAAATTAAGTTCGATTACCTTGCAATAGAAATGCTCTTTAAAATGGGGTGGCCTACTTCATTAAGACATAGTTTGTTTGGTTTGTAGTCCTCACATTATAAAACTATACTTTTCTCTCTTCCTTTTTAGAGCCCTATTTCTGTATCTACTGGAGACCTTCCAGAATAGTCTAGAAGAAATCTGGACCATTTGTCAGGTGAAGAAAAATCCTGTGCACAGATAGCACACCCTTCTGTCTAAAAGTAATGAATATAGAAACAAATGAGTATTAATGTTTCTAATAAATATCTTTACAGCAGAAATATACTAATCTATACTATTACTACTACTATACTAATCTAAAAATGGCACAGACCACAAGAATTAATCATAACAGGAGTCTATGGATATTTTTAACTATCTTTATTTAATATAAGTCCTTTCAGTGGATCTGTAATACATCAGGATAGCTCTGTTACAACAACATATAATTAAAATTTACTCTTTAAAGTGCATACTACAAATTGATTTAAATACAGTCCCTTATAAGCAACCTTGGGTCTTTGTAGTGTTTTTCACAGTGTTAGTCAAAAACAACATAGCTACAGTTCATGGTAGATCAAAGACATTTTGGAAAATAGGAAAGAGGGTCAAGAATCATGCGCAAACCATGCTACAGGACACTTCTCAAAAGCTACAGAGCTTTTGGATTAAGAAAGATGTTTAATGTCCCATTGTGATGGATTCTCCTGCATCTCTAAAAAAATGTTAGTTGACATTGTAAAAAGTAATACACATTTTACTTTTTTTTTTTTTGAAGAAGCAGAGTCTTCTAATTCAAATTCCTTCCTGAGGTTAAGGAGCACGCAGAGGGAAGACTAAAGAAGCTATGAGAAAGGAAGAAAAAAATGCACAATTTATTAATAATGTTAATGATCATCACTGAGTCCTTTTGATGGCAATGGCATGAAAAATGTTATGTCAAAAAGTCCCAGACAAACCTGAATTAGAGAACAAGTAACCAAACGTGAACTGATGGTTTATTCTGTTATAGTTTGTTTCAAAAGGAGCATTATTCATTTTAATGAGTAAAACTTTGTATTAATGCGAGTCTTGCATAGCACCATTAGAAAAAATACAATTTCATCTTAAGTCTAAAAGTAATAAAGTATTCTGTACATTTAAATATATACAAATTTAGATCTGGTGCCTTTTGACAAAAGCAGACAGTAGATGAACACACATTCACAAAACATAAAATAACATGAGCGTGTTATGAAAACAATCCATGGATTTGCTATTTTTTGTGTCTAGCAGAGTCAGCAATTAGGAAAAAATAAATATGCCGAACAAAGCTACACTTTGATCCATAAATACACAGTGGCTTATCAGATTATTCAGGCTCAAATATGTGCATAGTCACTGAGGCCACAGTGGCACTAAGTCATGACACAGTCTTTTTCCCATGCTGACGACAAACAATCCCGATTTCCTCGGATGTTTCATCCATAAAATCAACTGAAAGAAATGAGACATACAGTAATTTGGCTGAAAATGGAAATAATGCAGATGTGATTTGAAAGTGTTGAACAATGATGCATCATGGACATGATGCAAATTAAACAATAAGTTGATAACTTTATTAAAACATGATTATGTTTTAATAAACATCACTGTTTATCAACAACAAATAAACATTAACTTGGTAAAAAATGCAATAAAAACATATATTTTACTGATATAAAATCTAATTATAATGGTGTTTGATGGTGATTTAGTTTTATCAAACACATTATCAAAATGGTTTAGTGACAGTAAAAAAAAGTGATATTTTTACTGTACTTCTGCACAAGAGTAGATTGTTAATCTATATCTACGCTGATACAGATGTAATGAATTATTTGCACATAGGACATAATACTGGTTTTGACATAAGTTTATTGAGTTTCTCTGATAACATGTGTACACTAAAAACAATCCACCTGTTGGTTATGGTTAGAACATCATTTCTTATATCGCAAGCTTTGGTGAAATAAACTGTATGTCACAAGAGTATCCCTGTCTATTCTCTGTCTGGAAGGTCAGTCAGTGAGTCTGAGACATCAAGATCAATCTTTGACCCTTCTGACTGTGTCAGTCCGAATCTGTCCTTGTTTTGTTTTTTTAAGTCAATGTGACTTATCTGGGAAGGTAACACTATCTCATTAATGCTTCCAGTCTCTATAAATGACACATGGATATAAGGCTATGGCTTGAGAATAATGTGTTATTTTTGTGGTCTAAAAACAGATCTAAAATGATCACAAGTGAGGAATACCTTAATACCCAACTTTAACATTAAAGAATATTAAAAAGAATACTTACTTCTTCTTATCTTTGTCCTTCTTGAAGGGCTGTTGGGAGCAGCCTTGAAGCCCCTGGCCCATCAGTGTCTCTGCTGCAACCTTTCTTCGATTAAAAGCATTCATTTCCTCCTCAAGTTCTCGTCTTTTCTCTTCAAGATTTTTCTTTTCTTCTTGGTGCATTCGCTTGAGCTGCTCAAATCTGTCATGAAGCTGGAGATGATAATAAGACCCACATGGGTATTTAATCAGAAATCAGAGGTTATTTATACAATTATGGCAATGTCCAATACCTCTTTTTCTTTTTCTTTCAGCTCTGCTTCTGTCTCTTTTACTTTGTTTACAAACATCTGTCGCATGTCTTCCTCTTTACGCTGCAGCTCCAGTAGGAACTCCTTTCTTTTTGCTTCATATGTCTCCTGAAGACTAAAGGACAATTTTAACAAGATATTAATACCTGATTAGAAACATATATTATTGTTATTTTTTTATCGTCAAATTATAATAACAATTGTGGCATCCCTACCAACTCTACATAATTGTTCACCTGAACGACTTGCTGTCTGGATCTGTGTCCTTGAAGCCCATCTCTTCCAGCTTGCAGCGCCGGTAAAGTTCATAGTGTCGGGCATGTGTTTGCTCGCGGAGATCCTCCATATTCACACGCAGTAGCATCTCTCTCAGCTTCACAAAATCACAGTGGTTTTCATTCTCCACTGGAAAAATTAGGTAGTTGTAATGCACACTTGTAAGAAAGCCAGGCTTTGACAATTTTTCAAAACGTTAGCCCATTATGAAAGAACACAATGATCTGAACAGTCTCACCTTGTACTGATCCCCAAGGGTACAGTCTGGCTTTCACCATCTTGTTTCCCACTTTAACATCTTCTGTACTTCCAACAACAGCAAAAGGAAGATAAGTCTGTCACATAAAGAAAAGCATAGCTATAGCACACGCAGGCATCCACATGATAAGTCTTCTTACTATAAAACAAAAACTCACATTCATTGAAGAGTTGATCTCAGCAACAGCCTCATCTTCAGTTGGAAAATTATATATCTGCACCCCATTGCTGACCAACTCACTCATAATCTTGATCTTCAACTTGTCTAGTTCACTTTTTGATACTGTGTCTGCTTTTGCAATGACTGGGATTATGTTCACCTGTAGAGACAACAAATGTGCAAATGTGGTGACTTTTGAATGTTGCCAACAAAGCCTTGACCAATAGCAAGTAAAAATGGTCACCTTGCTGTCCAGTTTCTTCATTGTCACAAGATCCAGTGATTTTAGGGAATGTCCCGTTGGAGCAATGAAATACAGGCAGATGTGGATTCTTGTGTCGTGATAGTTGAACAAGGAGCGTTTTATTTTGAGCTCCTCCTCAAGGTACTTTTCAAATTGAGTATCAATGTATTGAAGAATGGGTTTGTAGCTGCAGAGATCAAAATGACACAAAGGAAAAACATAGGTTTTACTATTATTTTTACGTTACATGGCTTACATTGTGCACAATGTAAATCACTTCCATTTTGTATTGCTCTACAGACTTGTGTTTGAGTCAGATTTCCAAAGATGTGTACATTTTAAAATCTAAAACACCACTAGTTTTATTTTAATCAAATTACTTTAGTTCTCTAGACTGTGCATATTCTGACAAACTAAATATTCCCAAAACATATACCTGTCTTCTTTGTTGATCTGGTCACCAAATCCCACAGTATGTACAACAGTCAGCTTCAGGTTGACGTTGCTCTCCTTCAAATCAAATGTTTGGGACCGTAGCTGCACCTCATTCTCATAATGGCTGGCTTCTTCATTTTCAAATATTGTATTAAACAATGTGTTCATCAATGTTGATTTACCAATTCCCGTTTCACCTGCAAAATGGCACGAACAAAAAGATACACAAATACATGAATCAATAAGTAATACACTGGTCCATATTTAGAAACATTAGGCTACTCAATTATAGATCGTTTCTTGTTCAGACGTACCTACACAGAGGATATTAAAACAAAAACCCTGTGCGACTGACTTGCTGACCAGCTGATCAGGAAGGCTGTCAAACCCCACATGGCCTCCAAGCTCCAAACTTCGCTTTTCTTCATTCTGTGTTGTTTAGTAAAAAACAAAACACAAAAAGTTTGTTAATAATAGAGAGAAAGATTTGAACACATTTTCTCTTGCTATAGAAATAGAAATGATAGGCAACTTGTGTTATAAGGCTTGTATTATTTATCATTAAAATGTTGCCTTGATGTGTTGGATATTTAGCTGCTTCTTAGGTGCTAGAAGACTTCGATAACTTTTATAGTTCAAACATTAACCAACCATTTGTAAAACCTAGTCTCGGGATCAATGAACTAAATTGCTACTGAGATCTTCTCTCTCCAATGCCATCTACTCTCTAGGAGCTTTGGCATCTCGCAAAAGCTCAACATGAGCATCAGGATGTGTTCAATACAACAATCATCCGTTTCTGTCTCCCTCTTTTCACACACTCATACAAAGCCCTCTTTATCTAGATGTTATTTCACAGAGTGGGAGGGTATCCAAGTTTGCGGCCCTGGTACCCACAACCCTTTTCACAGTTAGGCAAATATCCAGAGACCTTCATTTTACCCAAAGAGACTACACTCAATAAATTATAGTAGAATAAAATAAATAATAGGACTTGTCATATAGCTAGCTAGTATAGTTTTTATTAACGTTAATCACACGCTGTTAAAACTTCAGTTGGCTTAAGATTGGTTCCTGATTCAAACAAGACAAAGTAGCCTATCTGTCAGTGCCAAAAAAAGACCCTGCATGGCTAACTGTCTTCTGTACATTTTATGAGTTCAAATACTATGCCATTTTTTTTTATTTTATTATAGGCTCTTATATCTTAAAATTTTCGCTGAGCAGTTCATTCTTGAATCCTAATGTGCTACGAGGAAGCTGCCTGCGCATGCTTATCCTCTTAAGTTAACCTCCTGCCGCCTTCTGTCAAGTTTTTTTTACATTATTACGCTACTGTCAATTAAGCACCTTGCCTTCCCGACCTGCCACAATTGATGAGGCGGGCAAACAGCATCTAGGCAGTTGCTTTTAGCTGCGTGTATTAGGACTAGATTACCCGCAATGAATAAATTTAACAACGCCATACCCATTAAATCATTACAGCGCAATAATCCCGTTCACTGTGAAACTATGCCCCTTTTATTCCGCTGCGACGATGCAAGCAATCACGACACAAATTGCCACATCTACACCTGAATGCCACCAACAATTAGACTATGACTATTGTTAAACACACAGACTGCGAATCGCCACACTTACGGCAAAGAGGTCTATTTCATTGGCCGCCATCGTCCAAGTGGCTGCGTTTCATGCGTCTTCTTTCAGACCCGCTCCACATCACACTCACAGCGGACTCACAGCTACTCTTTACAATATGGCCACTTGGAGGCAACACCCCCTCGGTGCAGGAGGATGGCATTACACCATTTATAAACACTCGCACAATGCTTCCATTTGAAGACAGTTATATATTCACACATCATTTTGAAGAATTACATTATTATTTCAGTTGCAAACGATTATAAAACCATTCTCTTTTAATTTTGTATCTGTAACTGTTAGCTACACACAACGGTCAAATAAAAAACAAAGGGGATGACTGTGATTCAAAGCTTTAATTATAGCCTAGGCATTGCACAGTAACTGCAATTATATTGTTTCGTCCACAATGAATACCACTAAAGTAAAAATATAAAACTATAAATAAATGTATTGACTGACTGTGTATTACAGGATGTGCTGTAACATCATAGACTACAGGTACAAATGAATTAATTACCACAGAGTGCTTGAAGGTCATAAATTTGAGGGAGGGGGGGAAGAGGAGCTAAAATGTATTTTTTTAATGGGAAAGAGAAACCACGTGTTAGGATACTTGCTTGTAAATGCTTGTATTTCATGAGGTAATTAGGCTACACCAAAAGAGTGTTTAAAAGAGCTGCCAGTGGGGGTTTTGCCGAGTTCTGCCTCCCACCCATTTAAATCCCCCCTCATTACCAAATGGGTCATTCTAAACTGTGCATAATGACCTTTATAATGTGACTTGTGAGTAGAGTGACTCTTAATTTAATGTCAGTTACAATTATAGAAAAAAGTATACTATAAGGATATATAGCATATATATTATATAGTATGTTTGATACTATAAGGATATATAGTATATATATTTATAGTATTTTTGATACTATAAGCCATTATTGGACTTTTACAATCAAAAAAATCTATAACATTTTAAATATAAGTTTATAAGCTTTAGTTTGTTGTCATTTTCTGTTTGTTGTATTTTTATCCATTTTCTTTTTTCTGTTCGAGCAGGGGTCTCCTATCTCCACAGGGAGGCAGAGCTCGGCAGAACACCGGAAGCGACAGGTTGGTGGAGGACAATAGAGGTGGGGACGGCGAGGCTATTATCCATCAGCATGAATCCTCGTATTTCTCTTTTCTTTCTTTGATTGGGTGCCCACCGAGCATTATGTCTTCTTTGACCCAGGAGTCTATTCTGTCTTTTCTACTGGAGCACGGAGGAAAGGCGAAGAACTGTGAGCTGCTGAATCATTTCAGGAGCCGAATCAACAGCGATGATCCCGCGGAAAAGCAGCACAATAGGGACTTGTTCAAAAACTTAGTGAACAGCGTCGCAGTGGTTAAACAGATCGACGAGACGAAGTTTGTGGTCGTGAAAAAACGGTACCACGACTTTATTAAAGACGCGTCTCAGTGTGCAGCATCACAAATGGATGACAGTTACTCAAGTGAAAATACGAGCTTTTCGGTAACATCTCCTTCCCATGTCAAGCCTCTAAAAGCTTTTTCCTCGGATACTGAGAACAATAATTCAACATGCACCTTAAACTTGAATGGGAATTATTGTGATGAGAACAGAGGATTTCAGAAGGGCAGTGTGCAAAGTGGGAGTGTGGATACAACTGAGGTGCGGGTCTTGAATATCTCCGGACATCAGGCGAACAGGGCGGGGAAATCAGGATCTGTGTTCGCTGTTGTCGCTGTAAAGTCTCCACCGAGGACCTCTGCACCAACAAGTCACCACGAGCTGCAAGTGTCCAATCAGACAACGACACAGGGGTCGACAGTGGTAACCAAGGTTTCTACACAATCAGCTCAAACTGCATACTTCCCAGCTCATAAAAATTATGTTTTGACTGGCTGGGACAAAAAACAGGCAGAAAATGTACTACCCCCTGTGAGGTCCCCAAGCAATAAGACTTCAAAACAAGGGGAAGAGGGCAAAGATTCAGAGTCTGTGCCTTTGGACTCTTTAGCTCATGAGTGGCTGGTCAAGTGCGCTGCTGGACTATGGGGGCAAGTGTATGCTTTGTTACTGCAGAACAGACACTTAGCACAGAGGAAAGACTTCATGTCAGGCTTCACCGTTCTGCACTGGGCTGCTAAGGCAGGCAACTGTGAAATAATAAATCAAATAATGGATTTTTCCAGAAAAGGAGGCACTTATGTGAACATAAACAGCAAAGCACATGGAGGTTACACACCTTTGCATATTGCAGCCTTGCATGGCCACACCAAACTCATGGTTCTGCTCGTGCAAGACTACAGGGCCAACATAAATGAGCGAGATAACGACGGAAAGAAGGCATTTCAATATCTTGGCAAATGTGTATCAACAGAGGTTAGAGCTCTTCTAGGAGCATGGCAGCACAGCAAAAACAGAGAACGGAAAGATGAAGAGGAACACCGAAAGCAACCTAGCATGAACACTATCAGTAAGCGCTTACATCCTCACAAAGGGAAGAAACAAAGAGTTACTACCAAGTACGCTCAGGACTAGTGGGAGTAGTTTGTAAATTATGCAAATTTGCAACACATTTTGCTATTGTTGATTAAAGATTTTAGCTCTTTTGTATTATCATATGTATGTATAGGTATTTATAATGTGTACTTTTAGTTTTATTTTGTCTATTAAATTATTTATAGCACTAACATTTTAATGTCAATACATATCTTATGAATGTTTAGTATTGTATGTATATGCATGTATAAATAATATCAGACATAGGAATATAGGAAATAGAAGTGTATGTACTGTACTTGTAATTACAACACTGGATATACTTAACTAAACCAGGAAAGGACTGGGACTGAACAATAAAGATAAGACATATGCAGAAAGTATAGGAATGTCACTTTCTATAAAGCAACACTAGGCTGTGGGTACTAAAATAAAGACGACAAATGCTCATGCACTCACAGGGGACTAACAGCACTTAGCCAGTATCTTTAATATGTAAAATATTAATTTAAATAAGTAATACGAGGAAAAAAGGAAAAACCGCATGGCTATTATGACTATTTTTGTTTAATCTCGTTTTAAAACTTGTATAAGCATAGGCTACTAATAAAGTCATAATTTTGGATTATGTTGTTCTACACAATCTGTCGAATCTCTTTTTCTTCCCCTATTTTCACGTTCAACAGGACACCGGAAATGTCTTTTGTTTTTACAAAAATATGGAGCGCGATGTGGCACGTAGCAAAGCGTCCCAGAAGCAGCTGAAGTTACAACATTTGTATCTTTGTTCAAAGTAAAATTATGTCTACATTTAAAGGTATGAACATAAAATTGTATAAATCCAACGCATACCTTTTCAGGTTGCCGTTCTTTTCACCTGGACAATGACGTATGATGGCGGTGATTGACAACACCTGTGTATGCTGAGGCACGTGCTGGGTTGTGTTGATCTCTGGCTTCAGCGAACAGTCTGTGAGTTTTGACTGTTTATAATGGAAAAACCCATGCTCATGCCAGCTACTTGTTATTTTGGCATGGTTATCTTACTGCTGCTGACCACGTGCAGTAGCCCCGCGGGTAGACCTGCTGTAACTGCCTCCAATGCGGTGTACTACAACCTGAGCGACCTGACTCAGCATCCGTATGAGAGTATCTTTTCCCCTCTGCTCAAAGCTCTGTCGGAGCACGGGGGCGCAAGGTGGAGCCCGGGTTTGAGGAAGAAGATTAAACCCGAGTACAAATACATCAAATATCTGACAGAGGTGTACAAAAGATCCTCCAGAGTGCAAAGGAGTGCGGACGGGAAAAATATCTACAACACAGTGCGACTGATCAAGCCCCAAGACGACTACCTTGTTGCACGGAATAATAAAGGTGAGCAAGAAGAGAAGAACATTAGCGTTAAATAAAATAATTACAAGATCCACTGTTTTGCTAAATTAGCAAATAGCTACATACTACTACGTATTTACCCCAATTTATCTGAATCTCATTTAAAACTAGGTTGTATTCAGTAATCACAATTTGTGAGCACATTTTGTTTGTGTGTGATTATTAGTATTATAACAATCATCTTTTCTGTCTTTTATTTTCAGAGAGTTTTATACAGGATCTTTCCTACAGCCTTGATCAAGTAAGGAAAAAAGAACAGCTTCTTAAGTCAACCCTGCTGTACAGTTTTGACCCTGACGGAGCATGGTCTGTCAGCTCCATGTGCTACCTCAGTATCACGGAGCAGGAGCCTTCCAGCCATTGTTGGATGTGTCCACAGCGCAGTGTCCATCATTCTGTGAACTTCACAGGAGGACAGACCTGGAGGAACTGGGTTGAGATTGATGTCACTATGTTTCTTCTGCCCTTCCTAAAGTTTCAGAAGAACAATTTACATCTACTTGTCAATGTCACTTGTCCAGAAGACCAAGTAGCTAACAGTGACATTGATACATTGGAGTTAACACTGAGGTCTCCTCCCCTGCTTCTTTATCTGAGTGACACCAGTAAAGTGGCCCATCAAAGATTACTAGTTAATAATAATGCAGATCAAAAGACATCAACTGCAGAAGACAAACTTCATGAAGAAATCTTCAAAACAAAACATAGGATTGGACACAAGAAGAGATGGAAGAGGAGCTCTCAGAAGAGCAAACGTGATAAAAGTTTGAAAACTCAGCTACCAGAGCTTCTTTCAAGCTCTGAATTTCCAACAAGTGATTGTGCCCTGTATGATTTCAGGGTGCGATTCAGCCAACTTAAACTTGACCACTGGATTGTTTTTCCCCCTAAGTACAACCCCAGGTACTGCAGAGGCATCTGCCCGAGGACCGTAGGGTTTTTCTATGGTTCACCCGTCCACACCATGGTGCAAAACATCATATACGAGAAGCTTGACTCCTCTGTACCCAGACCCTCGTGTGTCCCATCCCACTACAGCCCTCTGAGCGTCATGATTTTTGAAGAGGATGGTTCTTATGTCTACAAGGAGTTTGAAGATATGGTTGCCACTCGGTGTACTTGCCGCTAAGTAAGAACCACCAATATGTCTATTTGCTTTGTTTTTACAACTAAACAAGAACACGCCACACACACCAAGAACTGTTGTCACACACAAACCTCTGAGTATTATCAAGGCATCAGATATTCTGACAAAGCTTGGTGATTTCATGAATGTGTAAAACCATTGTGTGTGAAAATGTTTGATCTAGAGCAGGTGTGTTAACCTAATGAAGAGGGCTTACTTATATGAAAGTATTTTATCGTGCTGGAAAACATAAAGCAGGACTTATTTCTTTAGTTTGAATTATGACAGAGGAGAAGGCAAATCTGTCTGTGTGCAGTAGTCTGCCACACTTAAGTAAGAAAATATGAAAATGTGTTGCATAATTTGATTATTTTAAGTTATTTTTTGTTAACTTATTTTGGGAAGGTGGTTTATTATTATTCTTTAACACAAAGATCCAAGTGTTAAGTTGCCCTGTTCTGGACTAAATATGAAAAAGTTAAACTTTTCTCAAACCTTTTACATATCATTTTATTCTTGGAGATTATAAACAGTATTATCTGTCTTCATAATGTCCTGAATGAAAGTTTTCAAGGTTTCTGTGTGTATTTATTCTGGTCATTTCGTGACGGCATACATATGAATTGACTGCAAACCTATGAATTTGTACTAGTTGAATGCATGTCATGGTATTTATGCAAAATGAATGAATTCACTGTGTGTCTGTGCTCAGGGATAGTCATTAGAAGAAAATATGTAGGCATATTCTCTAAAAGTTGGAAAATAAAACAAAAGCAAGCATACCGTTTGTCCTTTTCTGCATAACTTTAAAAACCTTTCTTTTGAAAAGTTAAAAGTTAAAAACATACTTGGGTCTCCCCTTTTCAGTCTCTTTTTAGGGTGGTTTATTTATAAACATGAAGATGCCCTAGCTCAGTTGATAGAGCTCTTGCAAATAATAAAAAACAAATGACACGTCTGGTTCAAATCTCGGACGGGTCATTTGCCTAATGTCAATCCCCTTCTTTTTCACCCTGTTTTCTGTCGACCTATTGTCTATCAATAAAGGCAAAAAAGCCAGAAAAATAATATGTAGATGTCTCAGATATGACCCGGCAAAAGCTGAAGACTAGGACAAGGGCCATTTTTAAAATAAAAACACACAGTCTAACTATAAAAAGATGTGCGGTATTTCAGTGCAAACCCGGTATGCAGCTGTGTGTTAGTGTGACTGCGAACCACCAGGTTGCAGTGATTATGTGTTTTTAACTTGGCATTAAAAATCCTCTATTTTTAATTAAACATGTTTCTGATCATAAAGACGTGTTGTGCAGCTATAGGACCGATATTTAGGAAAGATGGTTTTGGATATGGAATAGGGGGTTGAAAGAAACTCAAACTGTGTTTGTTACACTTTGTATTTTTTAAAGACCAGCTGTGTAGACTACCCGTTAAGGTTCAGCATTTGTAGTCTTTAATGACTCTCCTACTGAAGTTCGTTCCTTACAGATATCCATCGCTTGGTTAAAGTCTGACGGTAAAGGTTTAATCGCAGACTGTACTCCAGACCGAAAGAGGGCGATACCTTTCTCTTAGCCAAGTAAAAAGCAAGGACACAGGAACTTCCCTAGAAAACACGGTTGCGGGACAATAGCACGGTAAGGCTCAATGTCACAGGTTTAACAAATAAGTTTAACATTTTTTGTCTTTTAACTATAACTATTAGATATTTCTAATGCGTTGCTCTATTCTTTTGTCGTTTTTAAATATAGTAGATTATAAATTGAGAGCAATCCCAAGGTAGATATGGTTGTGCCTCAGCGGCTAACTTTTAGCCTATATGGCATAAGCAACCCTTTCGAGTAGCTAAATAATGTGGGAGACACTATTTACAATTAAAATATGTTATCTCATTTTATTTTTATATTACTAATATGTAGTAGTTTCATCAAACAAAAAAAATGTTTTACCAATTGTCGCCATCTAGATGTACTCATGTAGCTACACTAATGAAAGTATGTAACAGCTTGTGACTGGTAACTGCGGAATTTGTGCTCAACTGATGAAAGCTAATGGATTTATTAATTAATTTCTTGAGAAGAGGAGACATAAGTTCGCTAAAGAATATAATAACAGTGAAACAATTAATATTTGGGCTGAAGTACACACAATTTACTTAATAATCAAAAGGCTTTTGTTATATTAACATATCAGCTTTGTCATCAAATAAGGATTATTGTGGGACAAATAAATTTCCTTTTCTTGTTTCAGATTACTCTCTGGTAAACATGGGCCGCCACTTTGGAGATTTGGCAAAGATCAGACATATAATCACTTACAGTCTGTCCCCCTTTGAGCAGAGGGCTTTTCCCAACTACTTTTCCAAAGGAATTCCTAATGTTTGGAGACGATTTACAACTTCCTTTTTCAAAGTTGGTCCACGTAAGTCTGCAAATCAAGCATGCTAGTATTTATCTTGCACTGCTAGCTGTTGTGCCCTTGTCCTGTGTTCTGGACTAAGATTATATATTGATATAGTTCATATCTCAATATACAGAATATATATTTGCCCCAGATGGCAAAACCTACCAAACTTGAAATTTGCCTAATGTCACACTATTTTTTTTACAGCTGCTAAACATGTGATACATAAAAAAACTGTGGTTAAAGACCCCTAAAATAAACTGCATATAATGTTCACTGAACACAATAAAGTAAGCAAGTACAAGCACATGTTTTGAATGGGACACAGAAACGACAAGGGAATAGAGTCCTAGAGTTAAGGTCTCTGCTTTAAACTTTTGTGGCTAAAATTAGGCAGTGTAAAGTTGCTTTATTTAATTTTCATTTCAATTGTTTTTTTTTATCTTTCTTTTACAGCAATGATCTTGATGTATTTGACATACACCTGGGGCAACAATGTCCATGAGCAAGGCAAAAGGAAGAATCTTGCTGACTACGAGAACGACGAATAAACCCCTGCTTTACCCATAACCACCGTCTGTTGTTAATTCCAAATCTGTATGTTTCACCAATAAAGATAAATATTTATGTGATTTAAGCCACCATTTTTGTTGTTTTTGTAAACAAAAAATATACAGATCTACACATAGATATATAGATAGATAGCTTGGGCCCCTGATAAAGGACCCAAGCTTGAAGGATGTGACCACCCGCGGAGGGCACCCAAAATTGGCACCTAGTAACAGATACTGGTAGTTAACTGTAGTTAATTTATGCAGTGTAAAACAAAGGGATTTTTCTTAAAAACTTTGAGGCTGAACAATAAAAGAGCGTCTGGGCCCTTGTGATATTCCTGGCCTCTAGGTGGCGCACGTCCCTGGAGTTAGTCGCCTCTGCGGTCGGACGCTATTGGCTGAGGGCGCAGAAGATTCCTGAACCGGCCCCAGAGTGACGGCGCACCTCATGCTGCCGCTGCCCAGCTTCATGGAACAACGACCACCGTCCGCGGAGGAAAACGCACTGTAACCGCTCCTACTGCTTTCACACATAGCACTAAAGTGTTGTCCTGATCTTCCTTGTAATCGTCGCTCTGTGCACTGTTTAGTTATTAAAGATGTCAGTCGTGGGCTTTGATGTGGGGTTTTTGAACTGCTATGTAGCGGTAGCGAGAGCCGGAGGGATTGAGACTGTTGCCAATGAATACAGCGACAGGTGTACACCGTAAGTACTCCTCAGATTTTTGTTTTTGTGACAATTGAGATGTATAGTTTAGATTAAATTAAAAGTGAGACTCTATCCTTTTTTTTTGTGAATTGCTTCTCAAAGCCAAAATCGCTGTGTTGCTAGTTGCTAATAGCAGTAGCATGCTAATAGCTTTAATATCAGGAAGCGGCATGAGATGCGAGTGCTAAAGCTAATGCTGGCTGATAGAATGAGTAAAATTGGTTCAAAAGGCGTTAGCCATTCTATTAGACTTTTTGTAGATTTCTCATATTTAAAACATCCATTCAATCCCATATTTACGATGCTAAATGTGTAGATGTTTTTCCCAGGCAAAGGTGAGATTTGGAAGGAGGAGGCCGAGCGGCTGTAAGCGGCTCCATTCATTTTAATAAGAAATTATTCAGACATATTCAATACTGAAAGCACAGTTGACTATAGTTTGTTAGCTTTAAATAAAATGGAAAAAAAATCCACTCATAACATTTAAAGGATGTATATTTGACCCATGGGATTTCTACTAAACTGCGACAACAGCTTACTGTTGCAACACATGAACCACACAAAATACCAATGCGGAGCAACCCGGGTTCAAATCACGCCTGGGATAGTTGCTCAGAATTATTTCCCAATCCCTTATTGCATTTTTATCTATTATCACAATTTAATAAAAAAAAAATCATCATCACATAATTAATTTAACTAAAAAATAAATATTGCACCTGTCCCTTTTGATCCAAAACATTTTTTAAAAACACAGCACCAAATGGTTTATTTAAAACTTAATGTTGTATTTCCTCTTATAGAGCATGTGTTTCTTTTGGACCACGAAATCGGTCTATCGGTGCAGCAGCAAAAAGTCAGGTCTGTATTAATCAGAAGTGGTTCATACACTGTGTAGTTAGTTACTGTATTGAATCTATGGTAATTTTTTAAAATCTTTTCTGTTAAACAGATTGTGACAAACTGCAAGAACACAGTCCAAGGGTTTAAGCGGTTTCATGGCAGGGCCTTCTCAGATCCATATGTGCATCGTGTTAAATCTAGCCTTGTTTATGATCTTGCCCAGATGCCCTCTGGAACAACAGGGATTAAGGTAATAATGCAGTGATGTTAACCTGTAGAGTGATTATCCTGGTCTTTGTAAAGTGTTGTACCAAGCCAGAGAATTCCCTGGATTTATATATTGTTTTTTGGTATTTCATGGGGTGAATAAATTTGTTTTTTGAAGGTGACATACATGGAGGAGGAGAAGATTTTCAGCATTGAACAGGTCACCGCCATGCTGCTGACCAAGCTGAAAGAGACTGCTGAAAATGCGCTGAAGAAGCCTGTGGCTGACTGTGTTGTTTCAGTAAGTGTGCATGTTATGAGCAATGCCCTAAAAGTCCAAACAGATATAAACTTGATTCAAAAGAGATGTTAGTTTGGGTCTTTTGTCATTTTCTCAGTTTATTGTTGTTGCTTTATACCTCTTAAGCATAGAAAGCTAATTGTTACTACTTATCTCTGTAACTCTGTATAGGGCTTGTAAATGTATTGTATTTTATGTATTTTAACTAGGTTCCCTGCTATTACACTGATGCTGAACGGAGATCAGTAGTAGATGCAGCACAGATTGCTGGACTCAACTGCTTGCGGCTTATGAATGAGACAACTGCAGGTCTGTGCTAGATGATTTGTGCACATGTTACTGGTTGCAAAATTAGCCCATGTAGCAATTGATTGGTTTACACAACATTTACCTCAACACAATTTCTTGCAGTTGCTTTGGCTTATGGCATCTATAAACAAGATCTCCCTCCTCCTGAGGAGAAAGCCAGGATTGTTGTATTTGTAGACTTGGGCCATTCTGGATACCAGACATCCTTGTGTGCCTTTAATAAAGGCAAAGTCAAGGTGGGTAATCAAATCAGGTCATGGTAGTGTCATGTTTTTATTTCAATCTCTGTATCCATCTAATGATCTCTCCTTTGTTCTTTTTAGGTTCTTGCTACAGCCTGTGATCCAGAGCTGGGTGGAAAGGACTTTGATGAGCTACTGGTACAGCACTTCTGTGAGGAATTTGCCAAGAAGTACAAGATAGATGTCAGGTCAAAACCCAGGGCTCTGGTCCGGCTCTACCAGGAGTGTGAAAAACTGAAAAAGTTGATGAGTGCCAACTCATCTGATTTGCCGCTCAATATTGAATGCTTCATGAATGATATTGATGTCTCTGGAAAAATGAACAGGTATAAAGCATTTACATCTCATTTAACTTTTGTGTTTATATGGTAGTTCTCTTTAACAGAGATGTATTTTTATAAAAGGGGTAAGTTTGAGGAGATGTGTGCTGAACTCCTCACCAGAGTAGAGCCTCCATTCCACAGTCTTTTGGAACAAGCCAGTGAGTAATATTTTTGTTATGTAACATTTACTATAAATCATTATAATTGTGTTACAGTACAAGTAACAAGTCATTCTATTTCTTCACCAAGAAATAAAAAAGGACGACATCTATGCAGTAGAGATAGTGGGTGGAGCTTCTAGGATCCCGGCTGTCAAAGAAAGAATCAGCAAATACTTTGGAAAGGAACTGAGCACCACACTAAATGCTGATGAAGCTGTGGCAAGAGGATGTGCACTGCAGGTATTGTAACCCAGGGTTTTGTTAATGTTTTTTTCTTTTTGCTCTTGAAAATATTTTAAAGTATTTTTCTATTTTGCCTTTTTTATTGAGGATTTTGAAATTACAAAATTAATTTTCCATACAATTTTTTTTTCTCTGTAGTGTGCAATATTGTCACCTGCCTTCAAAGTCCGTGAATTCTTAATCACAGATGTGGTTACTTATCCAATCTCCTTAAAGTGGCATTCAGCTGCAGAAGAAGGAGTGAGGTAAAAGAATAAGAACATACTTATACTCTGTGGCTTGATTAGTTACCATTATACAAAGTGTGTTATGTTCCTTCTGTTGCAGTGATTGTGAGGTGTTTCCTAAGAACCATGCAGCACCTTTCTCTAAAGTGTTGACCTTCTACCGGAGAGAGCCATTCTCCTTGGAGGCCTACTATAATTGTCCTAAAGAGCTACCCTACCCAGATCCTTCTATTGGTAAGGCACATGAAATTATTTTTTGGTGCATCTAATGTTGGCCAATATAGTGCCTTCTGTATATGATGTTTAATACAATTTATTTTTTGTCTAGGTCAGTTTATGATCCAGAAAGTTGTCCCTCAGGCATCTGGGGAGAGCTCCAAGGTGAAAGTTAAAGTGCGAATGAACATTCATGGTATCTTCAGTGTTTCTAGTGCCTCCCTGGTTGAAGTACAGAAGTCTGATGAGTCAGAGGAGCCTATGGAAACAGAACAGACCCAAGACAAGGATGGAGAGGTACAACCCTAGCTAAATTGTTATCTGCTTTTCTTTTCTGCATCTATTTAGTGTCTCTGTTTTTACTACTTAGCAGAGCAAAATGCAGACTGACCAAGAGGAGAACCAGGCTCAAGCAGACCCTCCAAAAGAAACAGAAGAGAAGACGCCTCAAGAAACTGAAGAGATGGAGGTAAAAGAAATGGCTGCCTGTAAGAAATTGAGCTTTTGGATGATGGTTGCAGAAAATGTTAATCCTTTTTTATTTAGACTACTACAGATGAGAGTAAAGGTGAAAAGAAGTCTGACCAGCCACCACAAGCCAAAAAGCCCAAAGTTAAAACAAAAGTGCTTGAGCTTCCAATTGAAAACAGCCCTCAGTGGCAGCTAGCATTCGACATGCTCAATCTTTTTGTAGAAAATGAGGTAACTACAGATTCACTTCCTACATACATAGCTTATACCATCTGACTTTCATCTTAATGACTTGTGTATAGTGGTTACAGTTGTTGTTTTGGGTCCTCCACAGGGTAAGATGATCATGCAAGACAAGCTGGAGAAAGAGAGGAATGATGCTAAGAATTATGTGGAGGAGTATGTGTATGACATGAGGGACAAACTGCATGGGATGTATGAGAAGTTTGTCAGCGAGTCCGTGAGTAAATAGATAATTGACAAAAAGAAGTTGAAATTGCAGAAAAGCACACTATGGGGTGTAAATTTATTTGTTACATTTTATTTTGGCATTTAGGACCGTGACGCCATGTCATTAAAACTGGAGGATACTGAAAACTGGTTATATGAAGAAGGAGAGGACCAACCTAAACAAGTGTATATTGACAAACTTGCAGAGTTGAAGGTAATTGTGATCAGAAATGTTTTTCTTCCTTTTAATATAATTTGACCTTTTGTCAAGCTATATTTTATTTATTTACAGAACCTTGGTCAGCCCATCCAAGAGAGATATGCAGAGGCTGAGGAGAGACCTAAAGCTTTTGAAGAGTTGGGAAAGCAAATTCAGCAGTACATGAAATTTGTTGAAGCATACAAAATGAAGGTACAGTCAATAGTAAAATGTATTTAAAAATTCTGTTAACACTCCTATTTATTTTCTTTTTACTTTGAAATGCTGTAAATATATATTTTCTTTGTTAGGATGAGCTGTATGACCATTTGGATGAGGCAGATGTTACCAAAGTAGATAAACTGACCAACGACACAATGATATGGATGAACAGTGCCATGAACCAGCAGAGCAAACAAAGCCTGACAGTAGATCCCTCCATTAAAATTAAAGATATCAAAGCAAAAACAAGGGTAAGAATATCTTAAACATTTCAATCACACTGCTCAGTTTCCACTCTCCCCAAGTCCAATGTGCCAAGCACATTTGGGTTTAATGCAGTTTGATTGCATTTTGTAGGTGGCATACTAGATATTATGTTTTAAAGTTTTTTGGGCCGTTGTAAAAGCACTATCAAGACCACAAGAAAGATGCAGTTTGCTAGCTGGGTGTATTCAACGACCATGTTATTGATGACAGCCTCACTAAGAAGTTTGTTCTGGACATACTGATTTACTTCTTGATGTCACATTGCACTATGCAGTTATGTGGAATGAGAATCATGGTATTTGGAAATTGGTATTTTCTGTGATAATAACAAATAGAGAAGACAAGGTTAGTGGACTACACATCCAACCTACTCATCTGAGTTGTTAAAGCTGCATTAATCAAAAAATTCCTTCTGTCCTTGTGCCAACTTTTTCACCGCTCATAAGCTGTTTTCAGATTTTTTTTTTTTTTTTTTTTTTTTAAACAATTTTTAAACTTTTTATTAAGGTCTTGCTTTTCCACAAAGAAATCATGTTAAAATATAGTATTTGTTGATTAGTTTTTAAAATGCAAGATAAGAAATTGCGTACTCTCAAATACTCTGGATTGGAGCCTTCACCTTCTTGCTCAGAAAATTAACACTTAATGACTCAAAAGCTCAAATATAAGCATTTTAACACTATGCTTGAGTTATCTTTTTGCTGTATTTTTTTCAGAACTAATAATGGTAATGTTGCATTTGTTTTTTAGGAGCTCTTCTCTGCTTGTAACCCTACTGTGACCAAACCCAAGCCCAAGGTAGAGGTACCCAAGGAGGAAACACCTGCAGAACAGAATGGCCCTGTCAATGGACAGGAGAAATCCCAAGAAGACAATGCCGACAAGGGAACAACTGAGACCACAAGCAGCAACACCACCTCAGAAACCACAGAAAACAAACCTGACATGGACCTTGATTGAAACAACCTAATGCCTATAAAAGTAATGATAAATATGTTCTGGTTGTTTTATATACAGCCTTGGTGTATTTCAAAGCAACTACAGGGTTTTGGGAAGTTCACTCCAGACTCAACCACAGACAGGTAAATTAGCACACTGAGCAGTTCCCAGTGGTATCTCTGTCTGATGACATAGCATGCCCCCTCTTTCTGGATGACAAAAATAAAAAATAAAAAACAGCTGCAATAAGCTTGTTTGACAATGAGCGCTGTACACATGATGGTATTTATTTCTGTTCTGTGCTCTGTGTGTTCTGGTCTGTGTCACAATATGGTTTTAATAAAGGTATTGAACAGTCAATCACTCAACATTAACTATATCAGAGATTATACAGTAAGTCTTGGCAGGGTTATAATATAATGGTGAAAATTAATACCTGAGATGACAAGCTATTCTTTAAATACAATAGAGTGGTAGTATACTTGAACACAGTTGTAACCATTTAGCAGCCTTTGCATAGATATTTCATATTACATTTCCACTACAGATGGTCCGAGCCATAAACTACGTAACTGTCAATATCAAACTTAGTGTCAGGGCTAAATACTTCTCTTAGTAAGTTTTTGTGCAGCTAAAAAAAAAAATTATTTAATAACCGGTCTGACTAATTACACTTAGAAACATTTATAATGAAAGTCTTTCACAACATTCTAAACTTACAAACAAATATTAACAAGACATTTGTAAACATGTTTTGCCCTTGATTCTTAAATGAAGACCAAATGTTCAGTAGCCTATGTACAGTACCCACTGAGGGACAGGTGTCAAAGTCTGTCAACTCAAATAAAAGTTGTTAGTGTGTGCCATCATGCAACTATACAAAAAACAAATTATAATTATAATTAAAGCCGCAAGCGGCGATAAAGGCCCTCGCCTCCCTTGCGACCGCGGGGACACATGTACTCGGAGGATTGCATTTCGTGCTTTAAAGCGTAAACTTCACGGTAATGTCGAATAACCGGGCCTGTGCCTCTGCTTGAATCTTCTTCTGGCTGGAGCCTGCTTCATCACCTCGGGCCTGTGCTACTGCTGGGGCCTGCTACACCACCTTGTAATTTAGAGTTAAAGGTCTCCACATTCCCTGGTTTTCCTGGGATCTGTCTAAACTTTTGAAAATAAAAGATTATGCTTGGGCTGAGGCGAGAAAAGTACAGGCTGGAGATTTGCAATGACTCAGAAAGCGCTGCACCCGCCTGTTAAAAAGTAAAAATTTAAATATTAGTTGTCTAAAATAACATGTTTACCAGTTCCAAAAGATTCTAAGGAGTTTTACAAGACTCTAGTCTTGGCTCTGGAGGAGCCTCCTCCAAAGGAAGCATCCTGGCATTTGGTAAATGGCATTTATTTCCCAAAGAAATGGCTGCCTCTTCCCAGGCTCATTACAACCACAGCCACAAATGTATCAAAAACAAACTGAAAACTTTATTGGCACTCGTGTCTAGATAATACTCACCAGATATTAGGCCGTTTAGATTAAAACACTTTGAGTTGAGTCTTTTGGCGTAAGGGGTGCGATTTAGGTGGCCGCGCTTTCACCCCACATGGTGGACTTCCTGTTCAGTTTAGGCTGTTGCTGTCATAGACTTTTCTGTTTGGCCTGAGGTGTCCTAGAAATGTACTAAGTTTCATTTTCCTACGTTGGAAAAAATTACTTTCACTTTCCATAGGCCGAATGGCATTTTCATTTTCCAGGGTCGCCACTGAGTCATTTCTTTTATTATTTTTTCAAATACTTAAGATACATCAATATTTCGCCAGGCTTACTTTTAGTGGCCAATAAAATGTACTTTTGCACATTTACTGGGTCAAAATTAAGGATAATTTTGCAGAAAAATTTGCAGAAAAATAAAAATTAAATAAAAATATAAATTGAGCAAAAACAACAACAAAAGGCATTGTCTATTTACCACACGTGTGTTTAGTTCATTTTGCCTAAGTTTGGTGTTTGTGGAATGAAGCAGCTATTTTCTGTCAATTCTTAAAAGTGAGGTGTATTTTAAGCCGGTTCACATTTTCAATTAAAAATGGCCGCCTTCTCGTGTGTGATAGGGTGTGGTCCCCATTGGCTTTTATGTTCATAAGCCCATACTGGATGTGTGTACCAAGTTTCATTTGCCTAGGACAAACTAAAATTTTCCCTTCCCATTGACTTTTTCCACATATTTGCGCCGTTGCTATGGCAACACATTTGTAGATAGGGGGTGGTTGTCATTGGCTTTTATGTTTGTCATGACATAAGAGATGGGTGTACCAAATTTCATGTCTCTATGACAAACTAAATTCTTGGGTCCCA
Source organism: Neodontobutis hainanensis (assembly GCA_024349245.1). Taxonomy (NCBI): domain Eukaryota; kingdom Metazoa; phylum Chordata; class Actinopteri; order Gobiiformes; family Odontobutidae; genus Neodontobutis; species Neodontobutis hainanensis. The sequence continues at coordinate 4,096,782 of JALDNG010000003.1, read as the reverse complement.
TTATAAGTTTGTAGGTGGTGCTAGAGGGCCATTTCTAAAGCTAACCCTTTTATTGACATATCTTTGTGTTCAGGTCATGAATGTGCACAAACGCCTTTTGGGTCCAACTTGATCCGAGAAGCGTTTGAGAGTTAAGGGATATTTTATTTTCACAAAAATGGCCACGTTACACGCTTGCCACACCCACACCCGATAAGATATCAAAAACAAAATGACAACTTTGGTTGGCACATGTGTCTAGATGATACTCACTAAATTTGGGGCCATTTAGATGAAAACACATTGGGTTTAACCTTTTGACGCGAGGGGTGCGATTTAGTTGGTCGCACCTTTCACCCCACATGGTGGACTTCCTGTTCAGTTTAGGCTGTTGCTGTCATAGACTTTTCTGTTTGCCCTGAGGTGTCCTATGGATGTACCAAGTTTCATTTTCCTACGTTAAAAAAAAATACTTTCACTTTCCATAGGCTGAATGTATTTTCATTTTCCAGGGTCGCCACTGAGTCATTTCTTTTATTATTTTTTCAAATACTTAAGATACATCAATATTTTGCCAGGCTTGAGTTTAGTGGCCAATAAAATTTACTTTTTATGCACATTTTCTGGGTCAAAATTAAGGATAATTTTGCAGAAAAATTTGCAGAAAAATAAAAATAAATAAAAATATAAATTGAGCAAAAACAACAAGAAAAGGCATTGTCTATTTTGCACACAAGTGTTTAGCTCATTTTGCCTAAGTTTGGTGTTTGTCGAATGAAGCAGCTATTTTCTATCAATTTTTAAAATTGAGGTGTATTCTAAGGCGGTTCACATTTTTAATTCAAAATGGCTGCCTTCTTGTGTGTGTTAGGTGTGGTCCCCATTGGCTTTTTGTTCATGAGCCCATGCTGGATGTGTGTACCAAGTTTCATTTGCCTAGGACAAACTAAAATTTTCCCTTCCCATTGACTTTTTCCACATATTTGCGCTTGCTATGGCAACACATTTATAAATAGGGGTGGTTGTCATTGGCTTTTATGTTCGTCATGACATAAGTGATGTGTGTACCAAATTTCATGTCTCCATGACAAACTAAATTCTTGGGTCCCATTATAAGTTTGTAGGTGGCGCTAGAGGGCCATTTCTAAAGCTAACCCTTTTATTGACATATCTTTGTGTTCAGGTCATGAATGTGCACAAACGCCTTTTGGGTCCAACTTGATCCGAGAAGGCGTTTGAGTTAAGGGATAATTTATTACCACAAAAATGTCCGCCTCGTTACAGGCTTGCCACACCCACACCCGATAAGATATCAAAAACAAAATGACAAGTTTTGTTGGCACATGTGTCTAGATGATACTCACCAAAATTGGGGCCATTTAGACAAAAACACAATGAGTTGAATCTTTTGGCGTAAGGGGTGCGATTTAGGTGGCGCGCCTTTCACCCCACATGGCGGACTTCCTGTTGAGTTTACGCTGTGGCTGTCATAGACTTTTCTGTTTGCCCTGAGGTGTCCTATGGATGTACCAAGTTTTGTATTTCTACATTGGAAAAAAAGTACTTTCACTTTCCATAGGCCCAATGTATTTTGACTTTTCTAGGGGTCGCCACTGAGTCATTTTTCATATTTTTTTTTCGGGGACTTCAAAAACATAAATTTTTCGCCGACCCTGAACTTTGGGCCCAATAAAAATGACTTTTCGTGCATGTTCACTGGGTCAAATTAAGGATCATTTTGCAGAAAAATAAAAATAAAAAAAAAAAAAAAAAAAAAAAAAAAAATAATCCGAGCAAAAACAATAGGCCCTCCCGGCTATCACCGGCTCGGGCCTAATTATACAAAAAAAAGTAATTTCTGGCCATATATTTGCTTTCACCTCATGAAAACATTTAAAAGGCTGCTAATAATATTGGTACATCTGGATGAACCAGGTGGTTTTATTAGGGTTACATTCTTTGATTTTTCCAAATGCATTTTTCACCATCAGTCTAGTCTGGGGGTGGACTAATCATTTTATCACTTCGATTACTGACTACCTGACATGTTGACCACAGTATGCTAGGCTGGGGAACTGTGTCTGAGAGACATAAGTAGAACAGGTGCTCTTCAATCACACTGCACAGTCCTTTTCACACTATACACTACAGATATTAATCATAACTCTGGGTACTGCCACATTCAGAATTAGTGACAATACACCAATCGAGGCTTGTATCAAAAAATCTGTTTAGCTCATAACCCTGGCAAAATTTGGATTTTTTTTATTCAGAGAGTATGAATGATAACAAAAACCTTTCTTTTACTCATAGTGAAGCCATTTTTCTCAAACAATTGTGTTTACGCTTTTTAAATCATAATGACAAAATAAACTCAAAATAACTTGTGAAAAAAGTGGTGTGGCTGTTTAAAGATGCACAATATGCATGGTAGAGAAAGCCATTACTACACAAGCCTCAAAACCTCTGGAACAAAGTCATTTGGAGTCATGAGACCAAAATTAAACTTTTTAGCCAAAACCATAAATGTTACATTTGGAGAGGAGTCAACAAGGCCTATGATGAAAGGTTCATTCCTAATGTGAAACATAGAGGTGGATTGCTTATGTTATGGGGATGTGTGAGCTACAAAGACACAGGAAAAGATAACTGCAGCATGTTATCAGAAAATACTAGAGAAAAATTTGCACTCATCATTTTATGCACGACATCTGAAAAAAATAAAGAGCCCCATCCACAACAACCACAAATTACTTCAAGCTGTCATTGATGTTAAAGATGTCAACACACAGAATAAAGAACTGGGGTATGTAACATTTTGATCAGGGTCATTTGGGTAGTTTCTGTTGTCATAATGTCATATGTCATAATAGTTGTTTGACAATGGCTTCACCTCATCATTCATATTCTCTAAAAATTGCCCAAAAAAATAACATTCTGCCAGGGTATGTAAACTTATGAGCACAACTGTATTGGCTAGTTGGAACCAAGAAAACAATTTGGAGAATTGTAGAGCTACTTTGACTTTACAGTGTCCCTTTAGAGCCTTTCTCTATGGGTTGTCATGCAAACATGTTATTTTTCTTTTGCTTGATCAATTGATTTAGGTCAGAACTCCCTGTGAGAGATTGTAGAAGCTTTTCTTAGCCATTGTCTTTGCTTGTGTCTCATCTTAGATATCACTCAGATGTCTCTCTATCAACTGAGTGCCATCATCTTTGATGGGCCTAGAACCTACTTATAAGTTTTATAAACTCAGACTCACGGAAGCATCGACTGTTCAACTTTCTTCGTGCCTGTATTTAGTTGTAATAAACTTCTCCTGCTTAAGTCATCTATAGTCTATTCGGTCCATAGTTTTATTCCTAATCTTCTCAGGTTCCAGGGTGGTCAGTCTAATTCTGAACATCTCTAAAATCAAAAAGATTGTCATTGACCACAGGCGCCATACACCCCCAAGTCAAACTTTTACCATCAGTGGAGAAGACATTTTTAGATCTACCTGGGAGTGCATCAGGACAACAAACTGGACTGGTTCAAAAATACATGTAGCCTGATAAACTGCTGAAAATGTTATCATGCAGTCTTTTGAGGGAATAATCTCAGAAAAAGAGATCTATTTTTGGACACTGGTTGAAGTAGTAGAGCAACAGTACGGATGCCATAGGCCTACTAATGAATAACTTGGACCATCCCCTGCATTGGGCTTTTGAACAACAGAGAGCAGCCAGTGGACGTCTGTAATCAGTGAGCTGCAGGACAGAACGCCACCACAAGGAGTCCTTCTTCCTGACTGCAATAAATCAATCAGTCTGTGGAAGATGAAGTCTTATCAATTAATTTGAAGAGACCTGACAACTGAATATTACCTTGTTATTACATTGGATTAATAAAGTTATTTTGATTTTTAAATTGAATGACGTGAAGCACTTCGCTCACGGTTTAGCCTGACATCCAATGCTAATTTTCTTACGCACATGAACGTCATCTCCCTGGCGACAGAAATCATGTGATATTTTTTCTACCTAGTTCCTTCCGAATAAAAAGCTGCAGAGACTTCAAGGTTTAACTAACTTCTTACTGCGTTCTTTTTTTTTATGGTGAAACGAGTTATGCTACATGTCTTTCCAAATTCGATAGGTTTTTTTTTTTTAGTTTAGCCAAGACTAGATAAAGCTATAAAAGGACGCCCATTTCATATGGTTGCTACAGCTTAATGAGTCTAAAGTCTGTTTAGGTGTGTTTTGTGCGGAATAACATCAAGGAAAATACTGACAGAGAAGACATACGCCGCCCAAATCGGCTCTTCCTTTTTCTTTAACAAAACAACATGAAGCTGATCATTCTCAATGATTATGACCAAGCAAGCGAGTGGGGAGCAAAATACATAAGAAACAAAATTTTACAGTTCAAACCTGGTCCAGACAAATACTTTACTCTTGGGCTCCCAACTGGTAAGTGCCAATTGTACGTAAACATTTTGTTTAGTTTAACCTTTTTTATTCAATTTAAAATGCTGCTGAGATTGTATATACTTTTCTTTTTATCTTTTGAATGTGCACCTTTATCTTACTTTTTGCACTTTACCTGTTGAGCTGTTGTACAAGTGAGTTTCCCTTCTGTGGGATCAATAAAGTCCTATCTTCTACCTCTGTCCACTACTTAACACAAGTTCTTTGAGTTACTTGCATTGCAAAGTTGTCACAGCGCATGGTCCTGCAAAGTTGGGGGCCCATAGAAAAAGTCTTGAAATTCAGACTGACTCTGTGGAAATGGATCTGAACTCTATTAAACACATACAGCAAGAGTAAAGGGAACATGAATCGTGGCAAAAAGGAACAAAAATCAGCATTTAACAAAGATCCAATGCAAAAGTGCCATAGAGGCGCATTGTAATTACCATATTCTAGTTTGCTGCTCATACTGGATGCTATATTCTGAAGATAATATTTAAGGTCTGTGAGATAGATCTATGTTTTCTTTGAATTGAATTGTAATGTGTTGTTGTGCCTTGACCTCTTCAGGAAGCACTCCTTTGGGATGTTACAAAAAACTGATTGAATACTACAAGAACGGAGAGATCTCATTCCAGTATGTCAAGACTTTTAACATGGATGAATACGTAGGTAAGACGTCTTTACTGCTACTATAAACTACTATAGCTTATATTTCTAATGTGCGATTTTATATTAACCTGTCAAACCTGTTTAGGGCTTCCCAGAGATCACCCTGAGAGCTATCATTCCTTTATGTGGAATAACTTCTTCAAGCACATTGACATAAGAGCAGAAAACACCCATGTCCTTGATGGCAATGCAGCTGACTTAGAAGCAGAGTGTGATGCCTTTGAAGATAAGATCAAAGCTGCTGGAGGGATTGAGCTCTTTGTTGGAGGTCAGATGTCCATAGTGATACAGTACACACTACCACGTACACAAATAGAACAGGGAGAAACAACTTTTTATTAAAATCTTTATATTTTTTTTAGGAATTGGACCTGATGGCCACATTGCTTTTAATGAGCCCGGTTCAAGCCTAGTTTCCCGAACAAGGGTCAAGACTCTGGCAAAAGACACGATCATGGCTAATGCCAGATTCTTTGAAGGTGATTTGTCAAAGGTGCCCACCATGGCACTGACTGTGGGAGTGGGTACAGTCATGGATGCCAAAGAGGTGAGGGGCCTATATAATTCTAATACATGCAAGCTTTTTGAGTAATTATTATCATGCTCTTGTATAAATGCCACCACTAGAGCTAGCCTTTATACATCAAAATTATGATTTCGTTTTTTTCTCAGGTCATGATTCTTATCACTGGAGCACACAAGGCATTTGCTTTATACAAAGCCATAGAAGAAGGTGTGAATCATATGTGGACAGTGTCTGCTTTCCAGCAACACCCACAGACGCTTTTTGTATGTGATGAAGATGCCACCTTGGAACTGCGAATTAAGACTGTGAAATACTTTAAAGGTAAACAAAGATCTCCTACTATTACAACTAGTATAAATGGAAACGATGAAGTATAAACTCAAATGCTTATTCTTTCTTTCTCTAGGGATGATGCATGTGCACAACAAGCTTGTGGAGGCACCTCCCTTCCTCTGACAAGGACATTCAGAATACAGAAACCTTTTCCACTTGACTAAATAAAATTGAATGAAATGCAATCATTAAAATATTTGAGTTTATGTTCTTGTAATACTCAAAAGGATTACTTTATTGTTTACAGATTATTCCTTGTGAGCCTTGTTTTACATTTGTAATTTTTAATAAAGTACAGATAATTTCATACATTTTTCTGTTTGTGATGAATTAAGTTAATTGTGGTAAATAAATGCAACTTACATTTTGCCTTTTTTAAATTGTTGCCCATAGTCGTCAAGAGGGATAAATTATAATCAAAGTTATGGGTCTGAAACGGCTTTATTGATTTTATTGGCCTGTAATGACGAGATTTCCGACAGACGTGAAGGCATCAAAGCCTGTTTGTGGGAGTTGGGAGATGGCCGACTAGAAGCCTGCAGTATCTTTCCTTCTCGTTGGTCTTTCTGTTTAGTGGCTTGCGGTTCATTTATTACATCTTTACCAAGTGGAAAGAGGACAAATAAAAATTCCTCTTCCACGATGGCAGAACAAAACAACAACGTGCGCTATCAAGAGGTAAGCCCTGTTTTGTTGCTTCGCTCAAATATGGCTAATGTTTCGTGGTGGCTAGCGGTTAGCTGCTGGGTTAAATCAACATTACGCTGTCACTGAAAGAAAACAAACTGAGGCGATTTGTTAGCGTCTGGAGCTTGCCTCTGCATAAATTCGTGTTCTCCTAACTATTGCTAATCAATTATTTTGAATAGACATTCGCAGTGTAACACATTTACATATTATTTAGCTGCAGTGTTGTATGGCCTTTACAGGATTGACACTGGGTCTAACCATCGTACAATTATCTTCAATTGGACATGTTTGATGACCTTATCAGCTAATCGATTTCCCCAGACTTAAATCAGATTCGCTATCACAAAGACAGATTATGGTTGATAGTGATACTACGTCATTTAATCACCAGTACACTGATTAAACACAGTGATTACATTATATTTTTTCTCATGGATGTAGTGACCAGTAAAGCAAAGATTTGATGTTAAAGTCATATGTGGATGTGGTCATATGGTGTGTGGGGTGATATGGCCACTTGTTGCACAATAACTCGAGATACTTTATGATGAGTAGGGTCAAAATAATGTTTTGCCGATTTCTTCCTCTATCCAAGCTGTTTATCATGCAGTTTATCATTACTCACACAGAGGTAAACTCAAGCAAGTTCTGATTGTTATTTAATATTTGTTTAGTTGGTGAATGAAGAGGAGCCTTCCCACGCTTCCCAAGAGACCACCACCCAGGATGCACCCCCGCCCTACAATAGCATTGCCGCTGCAAACGCAGGTCAGAAAATATCACAGCAAAATGCATTCAGATCGACCGTGAAATGTCTAGTGTAGTTCAAACATTTTTATCTTATATTGGACTTCACTATAGTCTTGTTTGTGTTGTGTACGCACAGCTAGGTGTTGCACATCTATGTCTATAACCTTTCTTTTTAAGAGTGCAAAGGTCAGTGAATTGTATAAGATTAGCCATAGCCCTGAGCTCTTCTTGGGAGAGTCTTGTCACATGTTAGTGCATTTGTGAAGCATAATGGAGGCGTTTCCAAATGACCCAGATATTATTATGGCAAGTTTATAATGCTGATGTTTCCTTTTTGTGTCAGCAAAAAAGTCTACATATCATGACTAGCTCAACAGGCTTCTGCTTTTTGCATTCTGGTTTTGTCATTTTAAATGCATCTTGACTTTTGCATTTAAGCTTGTACATTACAAATCTATCCATATATCAGTTGTTAATCTTTCAACTGCTACTTTTATAGTTCAGTACTAATAATAAATGTTGTACATGTAATCAGTGAAAAATCTTTTGCATATTAATATAGTTCTGAAAAATTTCTGTTTCTGTTTGGTGTTCACATTTTTTATTTGTTTATTTTTTTTTTTAGCTTTCTTTGAATATAAAGAAGAAGGACACTTTCCTAATCCTCCCTCCTACAGTGTTGCCACTTCTTTGCCTTCCTATGATGAAGCTGAGAGGAATAAAGCAGAGGCCACTATCCCTCTGGTCACTGGAAGAGTCACGGTACATTATTTACACAAACTATTTATTCATTCATTTTATACCGCTTAGTCCCGTTAGCGGTCGCGGGTAAATGGAGCCTATCCCAGCAGCTTTGTGCCTGAAGCAAGAAACACCCTGGACAATGGCCAGTTATTCGCAGGGCTAACATTTAGACATGGACAGTGACAGACAACCATTTACTCACATTTATTCACTAGGGACACTTTAGAATTGCCAGTTAACCTATACCTACACAAACCATTTACTATGTGCCTTATTACACATATTGTTTTTCTTTTTTACATTTTACATTAAACATTGGCTGCTTTTCCTGCAGGAGGAAGACTTTGTCGCCCGAGATGACTTTGAAGATGCCGATCAGCTGCGAATAGGAAATGATGGCATATTTATGCTCACTTTCTTCAGTAAGAACTAGATTTGTATCTCTTTTACAGATTTAAATATATCGTGTGTCCTTTTAAATCCCCTTTATTTTCTTTCATCAGTGGCATTCCTCTTCAACTGGATTGGCTTTTTCCTGTCTTTCTGTTTGACCACATCAGCTGCTGGTCGATATGGGGCTATCTCTGGCTTTGGTCTGTCTCTCATCAAATGGGTTCTCATTGTTAGGGTAGGATCTGTCATAGTTCTAACCAAAGAAATGTTATTTTTTTAATGTAATATATAATTATTGTCACTGATGACCGATAATTTTGTTTCAGTTTTCTACCTACTTTCCTGGTTACTTTGATGGGCAATACTGGTTGTGGTGGGTGTTTCTGGCCCTGGGTAAGTTAGAAGATTTTAATTGTTAGTATTGCCAGCTTAGTTTAGTGTCCTTTACAATCTTTTTCTTTGGACTCAAGGCTTCATGCTGTTCATCAGAGGCTTTGTTAATTACTCGAGAGTGCGCAAACTGGCGGATCCCACCTATGCCTCGCTTCCTCGAACAAGAGTACTCTTCATTTATTAGAGGTAAAAAATTATTCTGGCCAAACAGTCCAGTTACTGTGGGAGAAGTAACTTAACCTTGTTTGTCATTTTTAGGAGTGTGGAGGAACTGGACATGACCAAGACGAGCAACAAACTAAAATGAAGACAGGCAAGTTGTAGGTGAAGACAACTCTTCATTCAATATTCAGGAATCATATTGTTTAATTTGTTTAAAACTTTATTAATGAAAAATGTAATAGTTTCCCAGTGTAATCATCAGTGGTGAATGTTAAGTGCTATCTACATCTTTGTCTGTAATGTCTAAAGTAATGCCTTATCATTTGATGGTAGCATAAAAGCATGCATCAGGACAATATAAGGACAATATTAAGGAGAGTTTCATGTTGACAACACTTGGCTGAGAGATAAGAAAACACTTTTTAGATCCACTGTACGCATGTAAAATACTTTGTAATCTACACCTGTCTAACCAACACATCATTTTTATGTGAAAAAGCCAATTTAAGACACCTTATACACGACAGATATGAACTATACTGTAAATTTTCTGCACACATTAACACATTATTCATGCACCTGTTGGCTTTAAGTAGTGTTGTCCTTTTTGTAGTCAGGAGAGGGCAGTGTTGTCTGCTACATTTAGTCAATAAATGGTCTCTTAGGGCCTCCATAATAATAAAAAAGAAAAAAAAAACATACTTGTAATTCAAAATGTTTTATTGATGCAGTAAATAATGGATCCACATGTTAGATATTTACATTAACTGAGGTAAAACTATCCATCCCGAAAATAGGATTTGTCTGATACTGTATAAGATTAGGAGATCTGGTTTAAATTTTGAAATATAAGCAAATAGAAACCAAATGGTCATATCAAGCCAAAAGGCCTGCCTGTCGCTTCTTTGACATTGAGAGTATGTTAAATTTGGGTGCACTGGCAGCCGTGGTAGTTTATTTTAGTGACCATAAAGCTTCTTGATGGAACAATCTGGCCTTTCCCTAATTGGATTTGTTCTTTGTCAGTAGAAAATAGTTTAGTCTTGTTTGACTGTAATGCAGCTGATAATGCACTCAAACGTTTAATAATACAGGACATAATTTCAGCAGATTGTATTTTTAGGTGGATCTTTGCCCAATTTATTTTTTAAATAAGGAATGGAAATGTTTTTGTTTTGACACAAGGATGAAGTGTCAGATGTTTGCTAGAAGAATATTAAAGAATGTTAATTGCAAATGCACTTTTAGAAACATACCAATTAAAACCTAGGATAGGTTCCCATCATTATTTCACGACCAAGAAAAAGGGCATAACAACGTAACAGTAATCATGATATCTATGAAGAAATGTGCATTCTAGAGTAGCAAACTGAAAATGTTTGCCTTAGATGGTAAATAGATGGCTTTGATACTGACCAAATGCTTTTTTTGTGATGAGCTGCATCCATAAGGTTTTGTTGTTATGAAACTGTACAGAAAACATTTAGTGTTAAATAAATGTCACTTTTAATGCTTTTTTGGAGTTGTTTGAAATTATTTCTGCTCTATGGGTTAGGAATATTGGATTTAACACAGCATTTTAGCATTTTTATAGAATCATTTGCTAGATTTACCATGCCAGATTTAAGAGTACTAAAGTACAAAGACAGATTATGTCAGTGTAAATGTATATTTTTCTTTGCATGTGACCCTCTGTAACAATGCAGAGATGAATGTGTCTGCAAACGGATTAATATTTGTACTTGTTTGACATGTACATGATGTTTTTCTGTGTGTACTTTAACCTCTGGTTATGTTGTGGGTTTTGACTGAAAGGACAAGATGTCAGAAACAAGGTTGAAGTGGGTTTGCTCTGCAGAGTGGCTGGCAGCTTCCAGAGAGATAGGGTAAGGAGCTCGATCACCTAGAAGGACCTCAGAGTAGAGCTGATGCAATAAAGCCAGTAGGAGGCTTAGACATGGCTCACCTTGTGGAGCCCCCAGAGCAGATGCAGGACCTGATCGACGGAATGTCAGAGGAGCTACCTACCCTGTGACCCTACCGTGTGACCCTACGGTTACTGGGCAAAATATGCATGTAGCGGTATTTCGTGCTCATCAACAGGTGTCTTTAGACCTCAGTATATTTTCTAGTCTAACATAGATCATGTACATTTCATATTAGCTTCTGGCATAACACAGCTCTTCACAAAGCAGTTTGTGGTTACTGGCATTATTAAGAGTAAATTGTGTAGTGTTAGTGAGTTAGTACACAAACAGGGAGGATCCTCTGTATTCATTTTTGTTCACATTATTCATTGGTCTGAATTGGTCATATTACATTTGAAGTGACTGGGGGTCACTACTCGGAGTCATCCACTTGTCTGGGGAGGAAGAAAATAGCTTTCTGTCCAATGTGGGTCCTTGGGCCCAGTTTAGGTTTTCCATTCTTTTTCAGAGCTACGTACCAGTTCATCTCCTCGTATTTCTGTGGCTGATAAGTGTTATAGTGATTTTCCTCCAGCTTCTCCAGGAAACGACACTCCTCATTAACTGTGGGCTGGGAAAGACGTGGGAAAAAACACAGCTCACATTAGACACGTAGAAAATCTGTTTTATTGAGACTCATGGAGGTGTCACATTTTAGGGCAACTCACTGAGCTGTACAGACGCCCATCGCTGTTCATGGCCAGGTACCTCCCTGCTTCCTCTCCTTTGATGACCACAACACCTTTGTCCACAGCTCTGAGCTTCAGAAAAGCTGGAGTTTAAGGAATGTAAACAATTATTTGAATCATATATACCTCTTAAGTGGCACTATGACACTTTGTCTTGTGCCCTTAAGGATTTGTTCTATAAATATTTGGGCAAAATGGTAGTTGGAGTTGACTATTCCATTATTTTAACACATTACTAAAATAACAGATGGACCTATTTCTCTGCTCAATTAAACTCCTTTATAAGTGGGTTTTAATACATTGATAAGTGTATTACTCTTACTGTGTCCGTCCTTGTCATCCCTCTGGCCCTGCACTGTCCCATCGGGAAGGAGCTGGAGATGATGCCCGCCATTCATGCAGTACAGCCGAGTGAGTCGCTTGTAATCCGGCAAAAGGGCGCTAAAGTCCACCCCCTGCAGCTGTTCTCCTGCGTCTTCGTTCATCATCCCGCTCAGAAGGACACGGGAGTTCTCTGCACTGACCGAGGCCTGTCTTCCGGTGGACTGTACTCGGTCAGGCGCTCAGTCCCCCGCGGCGGTGGTCAGGTGTTTACAGGCTCGTGGACGCGCACGGACACGGGCAATGGAAGCGCGCCCCCTTTATCTTGATGAAATGCTCCTTTCCTTTCCTACGGGATACACTTTAAAAATCCAAAACGGTGGAGTTGGTTAAAAGCACAGAAGATTTCCTACGGGGATGATGAAAGTCATTAGCTAAATCCTTAAGGCCTATTTATTTAGCCTACATCAGTTTTGCTTAACGTTTTTTCCTTTGTAGGCTAGGCAAGTGATTTTGGGAGTTTTTTTTTTGGAGTTACTGAACAAGCAGTTTCTAGAGCATTTCAGGTAATATTTACTTTTTGCATGCTTTGAACCATGAAAAACCTCTGATAGCATTTAGCATGTGTGAGGAACCTGTTGCTCCTCATGACTTTAAAAACACAGGTGTAAAGAATAAGGCTATAATGAAGCCCTCTTTATTTAGGTGTCTCTAGTAAAAAACTGCCTAAGCCTATTTATAAAAGCTGGGGGTCAACAACCGGGTGTCAGAATTATTAGATATGCTAGCTCAAGAAAAAAAAAATAACACAAACAGGTTTATGGCATAACTTCTACAAACAAGGACACACACACCGAGACAAACAGTTTGACCTTTAATCATTGGAGGAAAAGAGGACTAGGGTTCACACTACAGAGGCGAAATAATACAGACAGTATAGAAAAACTATTATCAGGAGACAAATACACCACATATTCTTTACAATGGATTATATGTACATGTTCAAATCTGTAAGCTAAACAAAGCTTTAGAGAAGTATATACCAGTGAAACATGATCTGCCCTTGATAATTTCCAAAAAAGTAATGTCTGCATATGTTTTATATAAAAGAGATTTTCAAACAATATTTGGGTAGTGCAATTTTTTTTTTAAAGATTCAAGCTGGTTGATTACTTTCACAAACAGTTTTGAGAGTGAAAAAGACTGAATTCTCCTATTCACAGTATTAGACAATTTGACCAAAGCCATCACTCTAGAATAAAAAAAGTATTAAAACACGAGGATCTGTACAATTGTAATGGGTTTAGTTAGCTTACACGAACACATAGTGGGTTTGTTGTCTGTCTGTGCTTTGGTCACCTTGTAGTCAACATAAAATAGGCTTTATGCAGTCTGAGTGAACTGATTTGAGTGTCTTTTCCTGAAAATCTGACCTGCAGAGATAAGGGTTTATGGTGAATCTCCTCAATGCAAATAGCTTATATCGGATAACTGAAACAGCAAGCAGCCATAGTTTATGTGGAGGTTATTTCTATTGCATATATAGTTGTCCTCAAAATTATACAGATTGAGGAACATGTATAATGAAGAGGCAAATGTGTGACTTTAAATATACTATATATATATATATATAATATATAATATATATATATACCTGAAAAAAAGAGCAGCAGCAGAATTTTGGATACACTGAATGTGAAAGTAACCCATGAGAGACGCGTAGGCAGTCAACAAAGATCATGGTTTTGTACCAGAAAAAAAAATGACAAGCACCATGTTATTGGGCTTTTTTTTGCGTTTTAAACGTGTTAAAAACTGATCAATAAACAATCCATAAAAGACAGGTAAAACACAGACAGGACAGACAATTTGAGGAATCCAAACTTAATATTTTGGTTCTTACAGAACAAAGGACAAACAGAAGCAGATTAAAAAAACTTCAAGCATGAGACATTCAAAAAAAAAAAAAAAAAAAAACTACATGATTACTGATGTGATTGAGCTGAAACATTTTTCCAAAGCTACATTTTCTGAGTTAAAAGCAGTTTGTACTTTGTAGCCACTCATTTGGCAGATCTTTATATTTTTAACTGACAAAGTGCCACATTTGATCTGTAAATGAGTTCATTAATTCACATTGTTTTTTTGTGCTTAAAAACAAGACTGTTTGAAAAATGCCAATAATTAAGTGCTGGTGTCAACCTGTTGAAAATATTACAACATATCTAAAATTCTCACTGACAACACAAAGACAATAGAGTGAGACCTACATAGTTCTGTGTGATTACACAACACATCCGAGTGTGTGTGAGTGGGAGGTTTAATTCAAGTAAATTAAGCCATTTTTACCACTTTATGATTTAGACAAGTTCATAGGTTTTATAAATACTGACTAACTTTCAGCATCACTGAAAGATATAAAAGATGCATTTGGCACTGAATAACTTTCCAGACAAGTGACTAGATGCTCATCGCCTGCCCCTGCACACACACACAACTCTGTGAGGGGGCAGATGTTGAGTACTTTAAAATGTTGGGATACACGTGCAAATACTAGACACAGACAATGTGTGACAGACAAGTCAAGGAGGCTACAGAGTGCTTTGAAAAGCCTAAGTGTTAAACAAGAGTCAAAAGCCATGGGTCGCTGTGAGTATTATCAGCATCATTGTCATTTGACAAACGCAGACCCAGCACACTTTACTTTTACAAACATGACCTCTTCTGTCAAAAGATTACTGGCAAAATAATGCTTTAGGTTTACAACACAGCTGATAAAACAAAGTATAGGGGGACAATTATTTTTCAATAGTTTGAGCAATGTTAAAAGGAACTTGTTTAACAATTATGCTAAAAGATTTTTTGCAAACAACACAAGGTGCCCTCTGTTTTCTGATTGGTGGACGCAGGTATCGGTCATATTTAAGGATGCTCCGATCAGGGTTTTCGATGCCAATCGCCTAAATCATTATCGGTCGATATCTATCGTGGGGTGTTTTTGATTATGTATCTTAATAAACTCACTATTCTTAAAAACAGAAGACTATTTAAAATATTAATTATTAGGAGGTGTTAAAAAACTAAAAGGTAACAATCTTTTAACTAAGGACAATCTCTTTTACTTTTTTAAATTTTATCCAGTACATTTTGCTCACAATTACCACAGGCAACAAAATGCCAAACAAAAAAACAACAAATAACATCCAACTATCCAAAGTCAGCCCTCAGCTATACTTAACTGAACTTTAAATTTAGGAACAATTAACCGTCCCAAAATGAAGTGCTACATAAACCAGAAAGTTTTTCTTCAAGAATATCAGCATCTCTGTATTTTTTGGAGAAAGCTTGTTCCTATTCTAATCTATAATATTTCCTGTTCACTATCAACATTTATGCATGGAGCACAGAGTATTGCCCATGCTGCGTGTTCTGTTTTGCGTAATTTAGCCAGTATTGGCTGATCATGATTGATGGCCAATTGATCAGAGCATCCCTAGTTACATTCCTTTACTGGATCAGAGCGGTGGTAGGGCTAAAATAAAAGTTTGAAGTGGGCTATTGCCAAATAGAAATGAGAGTAAAAACTTTCAGCTAAGGTAAAAATAAAGACTGGTACAGGATAACAGTCTTTCTTCACAGTCATTTAAAGCCTTTAGGAAGAAACAAAGTGCTCATAACACACTAAGGAATCAACTGTGCGGGAGTTTGCATTAGAGGAAACAGGTTTTCAATATTTCATTCCCAACAATAAGGGTCATTTCTTCACACAGATGATGACTGAGCTGCCACTTCTAAAGATACACTCAGCTACTGAAAAAGAAAACATTGCAACTGCATGTAATATGAAAGTACAATCAACGTACGCTGAGGGTAGACCATGACAGTTGAGAGGAGCATGCCTTGAACAGTTAGGAAGAAATGGATAGGATGATATTTGAAGCAAAAAGGCACATTATATTTCCCTTTTTTATAACATGTAAACTCAAAATAGGTTTGCTTGTGGGAGAAATCATCCTTGAATTGAGCACACAGGTGTCCCAGGTGTTAAAGCAATGATAATGCTTTTTAATGACTGGAAACAGATTTTCCGCTGTGACTAAAACATAATGTTAATAACCTCCTAAAATCTAAAGAGGTACATACTGACTAAAAAGACTACTTAAAAGTGTGTTATTAATTAAGCTTCGTTACCCTTTCTGGTAACAGTGACCTGGAAAATGTATAAACGGTTATATTTTGAAAATGTAGAAAATACTATCAGAACCTGTACATAGATACTTGTTATCTATTTAAGATACCGTTCTGTATTTGAAGGTAAGAAACCTGAGACAACATTGATGTTAGCCTATTTCTCTGTGATTATCTTTTAACTTATAAAACTATTCCTATGCGTTATACACCACATGTAGGAGAAAAACAAAAGCTCTGTGCTCACTGGGTGGCTCTCCAAAAACATTTAGTCCCTCCTCTGTTTCTCTGCAGACTGGTAAGCCAATGCCAAGGGTCAGGCTCATTCCCAATAATAGCTCTTCTGTGTTCCTTAGTGCTTTCATTGTTGCTCCTGGGCCTGGGTGGGTGGTGAGGGGATGTTTAAGGCATTGTGTCTGGATCAGGACAACAGTCATCTCTGGTGAAACAGCAGAGCTTTGACGCTCCCAGCCTTAAATTTTGGTAACTGGTTGCTGATGATCTCTGCTAGCATCTCGGGGAACTCCACACTCAGAGACTTATTCACAAAAGTGTAGAAGCAGAAGTTGAGAAGCCCACCAACCATCTGTTGACATAAAAATAATATGTTCACATATATCAACATTATCATAATTAGTAGACACGTTTAATCGCACGTATGTTATTTTAATAAATTCTAGTAGTTTGGTTTTTCATACCTCATGCATGGAATCTAGTAGCTTAGTGAGCTGATAGAAACGCTGCCAGTTCTGACTCGAGTTCTCCTCTCGTTTCACTATTGCCTTGCCCAGCTCCTTGATGTACGACATCCGAAGCTCTTCAAACACTGCCTGGCTCTTTAAGCCGTCCTTTGGCACTGCAAGAAAAAGGGTTCCTCAAGTTAAAATTTGTACTAAAAATGAGACACATTCAATGTTTAAAGAAACCTAGAGAGGGACAAACTGGTCATATCCTAATCTAAACAGTCTCCACAGTGGTAGTGTCTCCTCAGAGCTGCCTCAGCCCAATTCAGCTGTGGGGCGAGGTTATTGTAATGGACTTAATGGTCAAAATGATATTGATACTTTGACCTTACACTACAGTTAAATGACATAATACCTGTAACAACACCTGCCACAAGAAATCCTATAAGCTTTGTGGATTTAAAAGTAGCTTTAACGTAAACGGTCTCTGCACCTCTAAACACTGTAAATGATGCGTTTGTTACTATAAAATAAATAATACGTCAGCAGGAATTTTATCAGATTCACTATAATTGCGAGAAAATAAAGAAAAGAGCATTATAGTGAAGTGATCGCTTTTATGAAGGCTGCTTTAACCCATGATAGGAGGAGCCATTAAGCCGTCTTACCTGTGCTCAGCAGCAGCAGGACCTTCATGCACAGAAATTCATCGTGAGAAACCTGCAGACGAACAAACTCGCTGGAAATCTTCAGCATCTGCTCAAACTGGTCAGTCATGAAGGGCAGCTTCATGCGGTCCCTTGAAAATGAAAATAAAAACATTTTAAAACATGGTTATGGTTATATATATATATGGGCTCCTCCATATCAGGAGGAGCCTGCTGAGGTGGCTTGGGCATCTGTTCCGGATGCATCCTGGACGCCTTCCTGGAGAGGTGTTCCGGGCATGTCACACCGTGAGGAAGACCTAGGACACACTGGAGGGACTATGTCTTTTCGGCAGGCCTGGGAGCGCCTTGGTGTTTCACTGGAAGAGCTGGAGGAAGTGTCTAGGGAGAGGGAAGTCTGGGTGTCTCTGCTTAGACCCGGTCTCAGATAAGCGTAAGAAGATGGATATAACTTGGTTACAATGGCAATAATTTTTGAGTAATGGTAAGCATCTTCCGTCTTCAAGTCATTATCAAGTTAGAGAAATATTTCCATGGCAAAATGGTATATTTCCAATCATCATGAAAACCATGTGCTGAACATAGGAGCTATACCATCTGCTCTTCTCACTCAGAGCTGAGTTTACATGCAGAATAATAATAATGGGCTGAAAAAGGCTGAAATGGAGATCACTGATGACAACTGACAGACATGGCTCAAGTCCACACAGCATTATGCAGCAGTGTCCACTGAAGTAATGACAGATGGAAAAAGTTCATGTAAAGCGCTACTTTTTTGCTTAAAATAATACAAAAACAATTAAAAGAGAGCAACTTTCATATTAAACAAAAAAGTACCCATACTCATTAATGACGAGGTCTGGCGCAAAGCAAAGCATATCGCCATTGCACTGCTGATAGGACCTCCACCCCAGACCGAATGACATGAGAAAGAGCCAGGAGCATTGCAGCAGGGTCATCTGGTCATCAAGGTGCAGGTTTCTAAATCCTGAGGAAAAAAAAATACATATTAAATTTTTGAGCCTCATGGCTTACCTCACATACTTCATGCCTCAAATGCAGGTGACTAGGCCCCTCTCTCTGTCATCCCAGCACTATTTTTATTGCTACTGCTCATTATCAGACAAATAGCCTCAAAATTGTGAAGTTGAATAAAACCCACTCTTGCCTTTTGTTATAATTTCTTCACAATGAACAATTCTTCATTCACTATAGAGCAGATGTTTTTATATTTTACTGGAAGAGTGCAGCACTTACCTGGCAGAGACTTGGCCCACTTGACAGCAGAGATGACCTGTCTACCCCCCAGCCGGTTCAGGGTGGTCATTAGGCGCGTGGAGGTGTCAGGCAGTGTGCTGTCATAGCCTGCATATATGGTTTCTGGCTCTATGGCTTTCAACAGAGACAGCATGGTGGGCACTAGCTGGGGCATACATTTGGGGACAAGGGAGCGGGCCTCAACTGGTGGAGATGGAACAACCTCGGGCACGTTGCTTTGCTGGACACCTTTTAAGCGGTTCTTCTTAATTTTACGTGCTATGGAGATATACATATGAATATTTAATGAAGGGGTCCTGGAAAAGAATAGAAACAAATCATGTGTCACTGATGCATACCTTCGAGGTTCATGCCAGCCATTAAACACTTGCGAAACCGGCAAGCGGGACAGTTCTTCCTCCGGATTTTGTCTATTATGCAGTCATTTCTCCCAGCACACAAGTAATTATGCTGCCCTATAGCACACAGAAAAGAAGAGATATCTGTTATTAGTCTCAATGTGCAGCTAGTTCCACATTTTACTACAATTAATTTCAGAACACACATTGTCAAAACTCATTAAATTTTTTGCATTCAAGGTATTAAACAGCAAAAATGTGTCTTGTACCTTCTACTGCTCTCTTAAAAAAGACCTTGCAGCTGCCGCAAGTGAGGACGCCATAGTGGCAGCCGGAAGCTTCGTCGGAGCACACCAGGCAGATTTTATGAGCCGTGCTCTTACCCTGTGCTGAGGATGAAGCAGTGGCATTTTCCTGTCGTGTGGAGGAACTGGGGAGAGCAGAAGGACATACACGTCAGTAATAGTTTGTTCACTGAGAATACATTTTTCATCATGTTTGTTTTTTGGCGAAGCGTTTACTTGCTGCCAAAAGTAAGTTTATTCATACTTTGAACATTCTTGTAAATATGTTGTAGCACAAGTAAACATGTAGTTCCATATCATGGCAGATTTTTTTTTTAAACAAATAGGTAATGCACTAGTCAATGTGGCACTTTCGTCTCAACATAATAAAAAAAATGTATAAAATAAATGATTAAAAACTGAGCTCTATGGTTCTCAATCACCCGTTAAAAGCTTTCAGCGGCAAAGGTCACATCCTAAGCAAGTGGTGGTGGAAGACAACAGCAAACATTTCCAGAGGTGAGCTGCTGTAACACGTGGTAAACATTTAAAAGCTGTCACTAGAGGGCGCCGGACATTACTGCATCCCTGCGACACAAATGCACACCCCTTTTCTAAACCACTGGCCACAGCAACAACACCCACAATGAGAGGATATGGTGCTTGAGCTGCACAGTAAAACAAACGTTTTGGCTCATGTATCCACTGTGTCACTGTGGAAACAAACCTTTTATCGATCAAGAACCTCTTTGAACTGCTTTTGCACACTTCACACATGCAGATTTGATCAGAGGAGCCAAGTTTGCCGTTAGTTATACAACACTGAGGGTATTAGCATGACTCCAGCCGACAGTGGGCATAGCAGGATGAGAAAACCTAAGCATAACATCAAAGTCAGAAGTCTAGAAACATTTATTAACTGGATAAAAACACCCTGCAGACAGGCCTCTGAGGAGAAGGCTCTCGTTGTGGCAAAGCTAAGAGATTTTGGAGCACACAGTGGACAATCAGGTTCCATTTTCTTCTTTTGTGCTGACAGATTGGCGGAGTAATATCTTAAGTATTTTGGAGCTCATTTTTGATTTTGAATATGCTTTACTCAACTTCTACAACCTTTAGTAACACTGTTCTGAGGTGACAGATCCAAAGCAGAAAAGACTGCTGCGAAACAGTGTAATTTACTTATAGCTTTTGTTTTGCCAAACTTTCAGGGGCTGCAGTAAAGCATTTTCAAAAGCAATAAGATGCTAAAATGGCATTTTCACTTTTAATAATGTTCCATTCCTGCTACAGATAAATAATTACATTTCAACACTTGACCTCACTCACAGCTCTTTTTTTCTCTTTACTCTGCACTATAAGCACAGATTCCTGGCGTGCTGCAGTAAACAGGCCGCTGCGGTTCAGTGGAGGGCCTTATGCTACAAATAAAAGAGCTGTACTGCCGTTATGATGTAAGCAGCATGCCATCTGTCTCACTAAGATTTATGTGGGGTTTCCTTAACAGACTGCTAATAAGTCTAGTATCTGAAGTGGCAGGGTGCAGGGGTAACCCATGTATCCCCCATTGGTCCGCTGGGACTGTGTTAGCGGGACAGCTTTACAGCTCTTGGTTCAAATCCAATTACTGTGGCCTCTGTGTTTGCAACAACAGAGTAAGCCTTGTGTGACATCACTGCTTGCTGGCAGTCAAACCCAAGTTTTACACTTAAACTATAAATCTAAGTCGTAGCAGCACATCGATGTTTCCTCTTTTTGAAACCATCTGTTAATGTGGGTGCATGGCATCCGACAGGAAATGCTTGCTTCTCGCAGAGTTTACCGTCGGTCAGAACTCAAACACTGCACGAGAGCACAGCTTCCCTCACAAGGGCCTCAAAATGAGAAGAAAACATGCTACAAGAGTTTACCACTGACATCTGAAGAAGAGTGATCAATCAGCCTGGTTTCATTGAGGCAAGCCACCTAATGCACTTACCATAATGTCAGTGGCCCAGTGCCCTGCGTAACAATTTATAATCTCTACTTAGCAGTCCATGTCACGGGTCTATGGGCAGAGCTTCTCTTCAAAGCCTTTTGCCACATCATACAGTAACAACAATAACAACAATAACAGCAACAAAAATATAACCTTAATCTGTCTAATTGCATTGATGTTATTTCTGAAATTATTAACACCTGTAGCCAACATATTTATTAACTGTGAACCTGAATACACATGGTTTGCTTTGCAATTATTTTGCAACAAAAATTACTGTGAAATTTTTATTCTCTGGGCCTTTGTGTTTGTGTATAAAATTTGGTCTTGACTCTAGGCATCGCCAAGAGCGCTGCCATTGCCGTATTGAAAAACAGTTTGTCTTCAGTGACCAGAGAAGTCTAAATCTAACCTTGGCAGCCTGCAGAAAGATCCGTGTTTCTACAACAAGAATGAGCAGTTAGTGTCTGTGAGCGGAGGTGGATTCTGGCCTGTAAAATTAAAAGAAGTCCGGCTGCTACTGTGTGCAGCTGGATGCCTCTGGAATGTGAGAGAAACCCACTCCCAAAGTTTGACTGTGCTGACTCGACAGTAAACCAAAGCTAGGAGGAGAAGTGCGAACAAAACTTAACCTCAGTATGGAAATTTATTTAAGCCGTTTCAGTCCAAAACAAAAACATTTGACAAAAAAAAAATTGTGCTTCCACTGTAATGTGGTAATAAGGTGAAAGTCCCTGGAATGGCAGGCATCTGATTTGGTGCTTTACTCGGCGCCAGCTGCAGAGAGGCGTGAGAGAGAAAGTAGGTCAGGAGAGTGAGTGCTTCACAGTGCTGTGGTCTGCCTGCATGCTACAGCGCTCGTCACATCCACATGCACACACACATTTGTGAATAATACAAAAAGCTAACTGACACGCACGTCTCCCTTACACACATACACTGACTGAATCATAGGTGATTTACAGACACTGAAAGCTACTGCTGACAGTCAAGGTCAGAGCAAAAGAGAGGGCTGACCATGACCAAAGATTTGTCTCATTGCCTGTACTAAATATAACAAAAACAGTATCCATGTAATAAACGCTCCATACCGAGTCTTGATTATAACAGACTGATGTGTGTCAAGCATTGGCCCTAAAATTAACAAGTTCAAATGTATTTAATTTGCAGTGACAATTTAAGAGGAAGAATTTATATATGCACTTGGATTTTGGACATTTACAAGATATAAAAGGCCCTAAAACCTAGCCTGAGAAAGTCTGTAAACATCTTAAAGCAGCATCATGTCTGTTTAAAAAACGGCTCTTTATTTAGCTGCGAGTCAAAGCCAGTTGACTCAATATTCCCGGATGCTATATTCTCTGGAGTTTCACAACAGCAGTGAAGACACTGACAAATCTGGTTGGTGTCAAGCTTCTTCAGATATTTCTGATTTCTGATTTGACAGTAAGTTACTGCACTAAAGTGCTCATGCATTATTTGTCCAATGTCATTATGGCTGCAATGCAGCAATGTGGTCACTTAACAGACAAAATAATGGACAGAGCCTTGTTACAGCGAATAGACTCCATTCCTCCTCGGATATGTTGAAATTAACAATTTTTTAGAAGAAAGGTTACTGTCCTGTGAATGGTCTGATAAAATTAACAAAATATAAACTGAAGAGTACAGTAACCACAAGGAGGGGAACCTAAATCACACAAGACTCAAAATAGAAACATTTAATCCAATAATATAATTCACAATGTGGCTTTGTCTCCATGTGAAAATGCTGCTTTATCCACTAGAACAGTTCTGTTGCTGCAATGCTTCTCTAATAACATCAACTCACATAAACTGTTTCCCAGGAACTCAGTACAGCGTAAAACAAGATTTCCCTTTTTGAAAGACAAATTGAGGCACAGGTTCAAGTAGGGCTGTGCAATTAATCAAAATTTTTATTTTGAATTTTGTCTCCCAACAATCAAAAAACGTAATGTAATAGAGAAAAAACAATTGTTTTGTAACATTCTGTTTTGCTAGTTATTTTGGCCTGAACACATTACAAAACACATTATGTGCAAGATTTGCAACACGAGAGTGTCTGCACCGCATGGCAACACTTGTTTGCCACGAGATTGTAGAAGTGCACTATATGGTTGATCTTATTTATCTTAACCCTGCCTCCAGTGCCACAGCTCTGGTGTATATGTGTGTGTGTGTGTCTGTGTGTGTAAAGGTAGGTTTGGTGGAGTAAACAGAAGGCATGAGCACCGTGCGTATGGCAGCCCCCCTCTTATGTCTGCCCCAGGTGTGAGTGTGTGTGAATGGGGTAAATAGAAGCATGATGAAAAGCACTTTGGGTGCCTGAGAAGGGTACAGAAAAGCGCTGTATAAATGCATGCAATTTACCATTTAATTAGTTGTAAGCTATTAAGCTATTAAAACATTGGAATATTTTATTTATTTTAAGGAGAATTCACTGTTTTGTTCAATAAGCCAACATATTTTAATGATTTAATGATGATTTCAATAATGACCAAAATAGTGCAATTATAATTTTTTTTTATAATCTAGCAGCCCTAGGATTAAGCCCACAGCATCAGGTTATATGTTTAGGTCATTACATGTGACCCATAAACACTCTTCTGTCCAGGACTAGTCACAGACAGCGAAGGAAACACTGTGCTAAAAATATATGCAGTCATTAAAATTAAATGGAGGAAATATTTCTCAGTTTTTATCTTAACAGGTATGTATCATGCAATGTTAATCTGTTAATCAATCTGTGCCACATTGAAACCTGTCATCAACAAATAAGGGTGTGTATCTCCAAAAACAGAAGTAAAGCATTTCTTGAGGTGAAGCGTTTTTCATTGACTGGGATTGGGAACTAGTTACATGCGAGTCAAGCTGTAAAATAATACACAAACAAGACCTGGAGAGATTAAAACGCTGCTTATGAGCTTGACTTGTAAGTCCCTGTTGGCTTCGTCTAATGCTTGAAGACAAAGCTGAGCACTGAGAAGCTATAAGGGCTACAGCAGGTCAAAGCACTCTGAGCTTTAGAGGGAAGAGCAGCAACAGAGTGGCATGACAAGCTGGAGGAGCTGGTGATGAAGG
Source organism: Neodontobutis hainanensis (assembly GCA_024349245.1). Lineage (NCBI taxonomy): Eukaryota > Metazoa > Chordata > Actinopteri > Gobiiformes > Odontobutidae > Neodontobutis > Neodontobutis hainanensis. Next base: position 4,072,190 of record JALDNG010000003.1, on the reverse strand, counting down.
CAACCCTCCTGACAGCCATACAGTCACTGCTGCTAAGGTTGAAGTCCAGGAAAAGTATAAAAACACACAAATGTAATCTTCCATCACAGTCACTATTGTTAACACTGAAATTTAGATGGGGTATTGGATATCAAGGTTATCTTGCAAAGTATAGTAGGCATAATAGAAGTGGTATATCTGCAAAAACATAACCAGGTCTGTAGCTTTGTTGCCGTGGCACATCCCAAATATTGCGTGCCATTCTTTAGACTTCACATAAAGCTAATAACTCCCTGTCAGAAGTGGTTATTCAGTCAAGCAAGAATGCTAAAGACAGGCACAAAAACATGCAAACACAACGCCTCTCGGTCGTGTGACTCTGCTGAAGACTTACTAATGAGTTACTTCACAAATAGGTCCCACAGCCAACATTACAGCTGAACTCTTACAAGTCTACATTAATAACCTAACAAAAGATACTTTGTAGGGCTATACGATGTGTACAAGTGGACAAGCCATGTTCATCTAAACGGCAGCTTGCTGTGGAAAAAAAAAACGTATCACATGTGTAAGTTACTGGGACAAGCAGCCTTTTTAAGTTTTTTTTCTACAAAGACAGCATTTTTTTAAATAAATAATGCACCTCTTTAAGGCTGATTATCAGCAAGTTGTGGAATGGTAAAAATGTAAGCCTCAAAACTTATCAACTTCTGTTTTGGTAGATTAAAGCATTATCTAGATTCTGGCATGTCCTAGATGAAGGAAAAAAATATTGTTTGATTTGGAGAAGTGGAATTCCCCTGTAAATCTGACAGTTCGTCTCAACGCTCGGGCTAAATACTGCAACTCTGTTTGCTATAAAATAATAATAAAAGTCTACTTTAGCTAGAAGCGGCTTGGCTGTCTTTGTGCTCTTAGTGAAATACTGCACAGTGGAGACAGTAAAGATTTGATATGAACCCAGGCAGTGTGGACAAGACAATTGAGAAAGACAGAAATCACTTTGATTAAAAACAAACTTGAGTGTCTGATTTCAACAATTTATAAAATGGAAGGGACAGGGGAATAAAGACAGGAGGTAGCATTGAAATGGCCCCACTGATGATAAAAAATAGGTTTACAATCGAATGACCACTAGTTTTAACCCCTAAAGAAATCCTGAAGATGAAACAACAGGCTACGTCACTTTTACAATACTGTAGATTGTAAGTTTAAGGATGTAACAAAGTGCTTGTTACAGTGTCTTAAACAAACCATGAACATTGGCAGGTCCATGGTAAACAGAACATCTCTGTGTTTCAGATGTACATGCATTGTCCTACTGCGGCAGTGAAATGACAACTCTTTACAGAGTTTGCTCCATGGATAGTCTGCCCTGTCATTCATTTGACTGATTGCACTCAGAGCAGATTGATTTGATTGTTTGTTTTTTTTTTAAACATCTAGTGTTAGCTGATTTTAGTTTGGTTTGTTTCAACATTATGAAGGCTGTGTAACCCTTTCTAAGTCTGGGTCTCTTACTGCTTCATAGCTAAAGAGATGTCAAAGAGACCCAAACAAAAATAACACAGCCAAGTGCCTTGTGACAGAAAACTACACATATTTTTAGATGATACTCAATATAACCTACTTTTTTAAAGAAAAAGACAAAATCTCAAGGGGGATGGGTCTCAACAGGTTACACAATTATGGCATGCATCTTACCTGGTAAAAGGAGAAGAAGAGCTAGAGAAACTCTCATTTCCTCTGTGCATTCCCAAATTCTCGCCATTCCCCTGGACTCGGTTCCAAGTCCCCCCAATGGCTGTCACTGGCAGGTACAGCGTAGTAGTCACAGGCTTTTGATCGTTTTGCTGCTGCGTTTCATTGCTCACTCCAAAATGAAAGCGCTGTCCCCCTGAAGTGCTCACCCCACAAATTGAGATGGGGTTAGATCGGGGCAGGTCTGAAGAGGATGTGCCGCTAATTTGGCAATAACTCTGGCCTAACGTCTTCTCCTGCTTTATCACTCCTGGGGTACTCAGCTGAATGAGCCCACTATCTTTCTCTTTCTTTACTGAAGCAGACAGATTCGATGTAGATGTTAAAGTGGAAGTTGTAGGAATGCTTCCACTGAATTGGTCAGGACTGGTAATATTTCTGCCATTAAGAGCAACTGAGGCACAGTTATTACTGCTGTCAACAAGGGCCGGCTTAATGTCTCTGTCTGAGCTGACGTCCCCAAGCAAAGAGTCATCTGCCAAAGTGGAGAGGAAAGCATCATCCCCTACATAAAAATCTGACGGAGACCCGGTGAGCTCAAAGTCTTGTAGCAGATCCAGCGTGTTATCGCTAAACAATTTCTGGTTCGCATCCACCTCTTTTCCGATGTGGTCGAAATCATGATCAAGGTCTATGGGACCTGGTTCTCCTTTATCCATAGAGTAGTCTTCTGTTTTCATGTGAAAAAAGTTTGGGTCTGACCCCCCAATGAGGGAATCCATGGAGGGCTGAGCAATGTCTGGGATAATGGCTTCTAACTGAGGTTTCAGATCTTTGGTTTGGCCCGGGTTGTCTGGGCCTACTGTGGCAGTGACTGAAAGTGTAGCCTGCTCGTCTGAAAGGGGACTGTTGCTGAAGCCGTTAGGCACCTGTCCTGGATGCATCAAGGGACTTGGAGGAAGAACTAAAGAGGTGGCAGAGACGATGGACATGGCACTGGGAGGAGCCACTTTTAACAGACCTTTCTCTTTGGAGCTCTCAGTGTAGACCAGTTTGCTTAAATGGTCATATCTTCTGTAGGTCAGCTTTTTCAGTCCTTCTTTGTCCATCTATCTATAAAACACAGAGTGAAAGAAAAACAAACATTATGTAAACTTTCAATCAAACCACTAAAATTTTGCTTGCGGATAAGTGGTCAAATGTATTTTACATTTATTTTAATTATGGTTTGTAAAATTGCACAAAGAAAGTCAGAAAACAAGGCCAGTGTATGTTTGTGTAAAGTTAAGTTTTCTTTCCTGCAAGCCCTTGCGCTAATGTGGCTAAAGATAGCAAACGCTAGCGTTATACGCATTAGTATAACTATAAAAAAACATTAGCACAGGCGACTGCCCATGCATTTTCAGAATATTTTAACTTTATCATAGTCCAAATTGAAATGACTTTATATTACGCATACGACTGCGTAAAGTTGAGTCTGGTGGAAGCTAATGATAGCTTGCTGCTAAGTGATGGCATGGCATATAGCATTGTGGCTAACAGTTAGCATAGAGCCTACGTTCCTACATTTCGCTTCAAAGTCGGTGACAGTGGTCTGAGCTAGATCACATAGTGTTTACGATTTATCAGTATTTGCAGCAATTTATGCGCTTACGTGTTTATTCGCGTTTACCAAATAAGATTCTAATTTGAACAAGAAAATATATATGTCTTACCCTTCAAATGATGACTGGTAGATGTGTCTGCACAGGTCGTCTGTCAACATTGTTTTGGTTGAAAGTGAAGTCCACAGCATGCACTCAATATCTTTTAGATCAGTCCCTTCGCTTTGTGTCGCAGCGTCGTGGCTAAATAAAACAATGACAGCATGCTGGGCTATACGTGTTTTTTCCAGTTTGACCTACCCTTATGTGTAGCAAAGTGTGTTAAAGTGGCTAAGCTACGGAGAGGCGCAGCTTGCCATTAGGAAAGTAGGAGCTAACCTCCAGGAAAACATACAAAATGGAGAACCGAGCGCGCAGACCAAGTCTGTTGTTTACATGGAGCAGCGCCACCTGTTGGATAAGTTGTGCAACTGCATTTTTTTTCGGATTGCAATGGGCACACAGAACAGTAATTAAAATTAGTTAAAAGGTTATATTTAACTCAATTCATTGCAGTTTATTTTATAATTTAATGCATTTAAAATACATACCCTATAGGAATTGCCAAATTTAAAAGCATAATTTATTCAAGAGGATTGATAGAAACATAAAGTTTTAGTTGTAGAAGTTTGTGTTCATACTTCAGCACAGTTTAACTACATAATAAGTAATCATTTGCCATTTCCCAATCAAAAACACAACATACTCACAAAAATCTTTCTTTCTCTTAAACCTTGGCAAGTTCATAGTCTTGACCTCAGTATTGATCAAATCTTGCAAAAGGCCATATCCCCAATTTGCACAATTTGAAAGGAATCCTGCCATAAACAACCTACTGAATGCCACTAACACCCAATTTCTCATTTATATTTGTGCAGTGTTGTTCAAAAATAAAGCTGCACAACACAATAATAATGGAAAAGCAATTATTATTATTATTATTTATTAAACTGTAACGCTGTTCCTTCATTGAAAAGTAGGTCAGGTATTCTTTCCTGAATGCTAATAGGATTCAGATTATTCTTTTAAAATTAGGTTATTTGATTGTGTTATTATTATTAGACACACAGTCTAATAATAATAATAATAATAATAATACTAATAAGAAGAAGAAGACGAAGAATAACACCCCTCAACATGTTGTCTGCAGACTACACTCGCCCCAACGCAATCTTATGAAGAATGTAATTTCATTGTATTTATCCCTGGGACTTGTTCTAGATTAATATTAGGAGCGTACAATTCAGAAAACTCAACTAAATGGTATTGCACACCCAGACTTTCTCTTACCTTACATTCAGCTATTGTCTTACATTATTCATGTTGAAGTTGTATGAAATTCAACCCCTTCTCAAAGTAAGAATCTACCTTGGGAGTCAAGCACAAAGAGGAAATAAAATGAAGACAAGAGGAAGGGAAATTGGCTCTAATGGGAGGATGAGTGAGATGAATAAAAAGCAGGCACATATGGAGAGGTTGGTCTGCAAGTCAAGGGAAAGGGAGGCACCAAGCCATTCAAGCACAGAGCAATATTCACATTCATTAATATCATTTATTGAGAAAATTTTGTCACAGAATAAACTGGAATAGCCACTAAATTATAGATGGAAAACAAAGGATATAACATGATTTGTAAAATGTTGCAGCAAAGGCTCACATAATAGAAAAAATGTGCTCAGTAGTATCCTCACTGTGGCTCTAAATCCCCACTGTTTGAATTTCAGTCCCCTGTGGCTGCTTAGCAACCCCTCTCCAACACAATATACCACGAATTAACAGGGTAAAGCGTGACCACTGCCTCCTCCAAAACCAACAGTCAAGGGTGCTCTCCCATCATCAACGCCTTCTCTTAGTGCTGCAGCAAGCCTAAAAAACTAAACAAAACAAGTTTAGGAATGAAAAATTTGACACAGCAGAGTCCAGAGAATCAAACTACAGATGCTGTCCATTCAGATGCAACCAGGAAACTATGAAATACATTTTTATGGGCCTTTTAAACAGACCAATTTGGTGAAAGATGCAGGAGCACTTTGTCATGCCTCAAATCCAGCCTTCTGCTTCCCACTTGCTTGTCTTCTGTTTGGAGATAATGGCCCATATGCTGTGACATACTACGTAAGAAACAAAACCCACACAAATAGGATTCTGAAACAAATCTTTGTCACTATTTTAAATTTAAAAAAATATTATTAATTAATCACCTGCTAGAGTTATACTTGTAGATGTCATGACATAATTTCATATTGTAAAATTAATGGTAGGACCCATAATACATCTTTTCCTCTCAGCTGTCCCCTTCATGTATGGCCAGAGCGTATCATCTGCCTCCACCTAGCCCTATCCCCTGCATCCTCTTCTCTCAAACCAACTACCTTCATGTCCTCCTCCTTTACCACATCTATAAACCTATTTATTTTGTCTTCCTCTAGGCCTCCTTCCTGGCAGTTCTAACTTCAGCATCTTTTGACCAATATTTTCACTATTCCTGCTCTTAACATGTCCATACCATCTCAGCCTGGCCTCTCTGACTTACCAAAAACATCTCATATAAGCTGTCCCTCTGATGGACTTATTCCTGATTCTATCCAGCCCCATCAGTCCCAAAGAAAACCTCAAGATCTTCAGCTCTGCTACCTCTAGCTCTTCCTCCTGTCTTTTCCTTACTGCAATTATCTCCAAACCCTGCAACATCTCTGGTCTCACTACTGTCCTGTAAACCTTTCCTTTCATTCTCGCTGGTACTCTTTTATAACACACCTGGCACTTTACTCCACCCATTCCAACCTGCTGCACACGCTTCTTCATTTCTTTTCCACACTCCCCACTGCTCTGGACTATTGACCCTAAGTACTTCTGATCCTGCACATTCTTTACCTCTTCTCCCTGTAACCGCACTATTCCATTTGGATCCCTCTCATTCACACACATGTATTCTGTCTTGCTGCAACTAACCTTCATTCCTTCATGCCTTTCCTCCACCTGCTCTAACTACAGATCACAATGTCATCCGCAAACATCATAGTCCATGGAGATTCCTGTCTGCCCTCATCTATCAGCATGTCCATCACCACCTTCACCGTGAACTCCTCTGACACCTTACCACTGTCCTACTGCTCTCATACATATCTTGCACCACTCTAACATGCTTCTCTGCCACTTCAGACCTACACATACAATACCACAACTCCTTTCTTGGCACCCAGTACTCATAATACATAAAACTGGTCAATATTGATCCCTGCAACTATAGATCCCTGCACTTGGAGAGAATCTAATTTGAACCCAAAAACTGTTTTACTGTGTTTTCGTCATTGACACTCAAGCCCTGATTGTGCTGCGCTGGTTTAATGTTCAGGTTTTATGACAGTAAAAACATGAATAAACATAAATATGACAGAATTACCTACCAACAGTACCAGTACTGTTTGAATAAGTGACTTATTCAAACAGTTCATTTATACCCTTTGGGACAGGCTGCTGTCTGTGGTGCTGAAACTGAGTAGCTATTCAATGACCATCAATGACAAAAAGATACATTTTCAAATTTATTGACAGGGCTACTAATGTGGCCCTTGTGGCTGCTATTTTATCATTCTTAAGGAGCTAAGCAAAACAGATTCAAGGTAACTTTGTTTTGAGAAGCTAAAAATGACAAACATACTTTTTGCGATTTCCATCAAAATCATTCATCACTTTTGTTGTATGTGTGTTGTAAAGTTTAACATCAATCTTTTTTATGCTTTATTCTTTAACTAAATGGCTGGAAGATAATCTACCTTACCAAATGCCCAGCTTTACACCCTGGAACAGATGCGTGTCACAGACGCCTCATTGCTGCAGATAAGTCTCTATAAGTAAGACACTGGGACCTAAGCCTAGCTCCCTCTCCTCTCTTGGGATAAGCGCGTCAGCTAAAAGCGTTTAATGTGAACGCGAAAGCCTCTGCGAAGACTCGAAAGAAGGGATTAAAACCTTCAATGCTCGATGCTAAAACTGCATTATATCCTCTACGCCAGCTGCAGCTGCATGTCGTTGGATAGATCAGAAATCCACGTAAAGAAAGAGCATAAATGTACACATCAGTCTAGAGTCTTTCGTCTGCAAATGTCATTTTCCTTTAAGATGATGCAAGACATTACTTCATGGGACGTTTTTTCCTCCCTTGCACAGCTTCAGGCTAAATTATCTTAAACCTTCTGCCGTTTCCTCTCTCAGCTGTTTGGAGAGATGGGTGCGCGCAGGAGTTCCAGCTTCGGTGTGTTCAGTGGAGTAGGCTACGCTTCAGTCTCGCAGTTTTAGTGCAGTGACCGGACGGCGCGCAGTGTTCAGGTATTCTTGGACTGACTGTTCGAGCCGCAAAAGGGTGAAACATTTGAGCACAAAGTTGAAATGTTTTACTTTTTGACACCATTGCATTTGGAAACGAAGATAGGATTGGGTTTCTGTGAATGACCCTTCGCAGTGGACGCCTGTAACGCGATGCGCTCTTTGGTCTTTGGTGATGAAAATAATCGATATTTTTTCCACAGGATGCACCGTCCCATTTATGCACGGGGCTAAAGTAAAGGATACTATTTATTATTGCATCTTGGGACTGTTTGCCAGGCAAGGACTGCAGCGTCGGATGAGCACCATGCACTACACCCCACACCCTGAACTTCTGGGACGTCCCTTCTATGTTTAACAAGACTCAGATTTCTCGCAGAGCAGACAAAAATGGCACTAAGCGACAACTCTAAAACACAGACTGCAAAAGACCCTCCATCGGATGTGGTTGAACTAAACGTAGGGGGACAGGTGTATTATACGCGTCATGCCACTTTGACAAGCTTTCCAAATTCACTTCTGGGGAAGCTGTTTTCCAACAAGAAAGGATCTTCCAATGACTTGTCCAGGGACTTGAGAGGACGCTATTTTATAGATAGAGATGGCTTTCTTTTTCGATATGTATTGGATTACCTTAGAGATAAACAAATTGTCCTGCCTGACCACTTTCCAGAGCGTGGACGCTTAAAACGAGAAGCGGAATACTTCCAGTTGCCAGACCTGGTCAAACTTTTATCATCAGAGGAGACCAAACTGATTCAAGACGATTTATACTTTAGTGATTTTGACGATGCGTCGCAGGGCAGCGAAAGAATTTACTCGTCCTACTCCTTGGACAAGAGATACGGATACATCACAGTGGTGCTCAAAGGCGTTTGCGCTGCTGGAGCCAGAGAAAGCCTGACAGACGCCAAGGCTAAAAAGTTACCCAGGATTTTCATCAGCAGCAGGATTGGTTTGGCAAAAGAAGTGTTTGGAGACGCCCTGAATGAGAACAGGGACTCGGACAGGCCACCGGACCGCTACACGTGCAGGTTTTACCTTAGGTTTAGGCATCTGGAAAGAGCTTTTGACATGCTGTCAGAGAGTGGCTTTCACATTGTCGCCTGCAATACGTCCCTGACAGCGTCCCCAATTGGTCATTACGCGGATGACAGAGTCTGGTCCAATTACGCACAGTACATCTTCTACCGTGAGTACAGAGGGGCTATTTAACAATACATTATGTGTGTCAGAATAAAGAATGATATCTATTTGGTCACTATATATATTAATTTTAACGGGTTATTGTACTTCTCTGAATAGTAAGTATACATAAGACACTTAATATAATGACACACCATTGTACATTTTAAAGGGGGTAGGTAAAAAAAAACTGGACCACCAGGAGGCATGCTCGCGTAACATTCCTCTTAAATCCTTCCTTTCATAGCAATGGCTGACTTCTAACTTCTGTTTGGGGTCCTAGATACGAGTCAGACTTTCCCACAGGGCAATTGGTAGTTGAGTCACAGCGCTGAAGTACTCATGCGTCATGCGTAAACACTGGTTATTGCTCAGATGCTGCCAGCAGCCCATGGGTTATGAATAATATAGAACCAGTAGACAGTGTCGTTACACACTGATCTTGCTGCTTCCTTTATTTTCCTCTAGCTTTCCATTAAAGTTAGCAAACGTGGTACTAAAATATGTCTCTTCCGGCTCTTAGGTAGAAGAGCATATGGTCAATTAAAAAGCTCTTTGAGTCCCTTCCTGGAAGATCTAAAGGGAGCCTAGTTGGAGGAACATGGAGGAGAAAATACCTGACATATGGGTAGTGATGATTTACCAATTGCATTCTTTTAATGAGCTAATTATAACACTACTATCTAGCCAAGTACTGTTTCCTTAGTCATTTCGCTTGGCAAATTATGCGGTAAAGGCGCGCCCTCAAGCACACCATGGACAAAAATAACAAAGCATTTAAAAAGGAAAAGGAACACATTATTCACAATAAGCTTTAAAAAAAAAATACAGAAAATTGATTCTAAATCTCCTGAATCATAAATGTAAAAAGTTACAGGTTTCATGGGCAGAGTTAGCAATCCAAATGAAGCCACAAAATAAAAGTTAAAAGAAACATCAAAGAGGTGTATTATTCATTCAAAATGCTAAAGTACAGATGCTGGTGACCCTTCTCTCATAGCCCACATAGGTCCACATATGAAATACCATTAAGAGGGTCCCTCCAGAAGAATGAGCTGAAGGAGGACATGGAAGGAGATTTCTCATTTTTAATCATACTATGAACACTTAGACCAAAACAAGGGCCTCCTTATCAATGTCCCGAGTCAATGCTATGCCCTTGGTCTTTTGATCTGTTAGAGAATGTGCAGTATATGTACGATACAGAAGGAGCATAAGAAAATAAGAACTTGAAGAAATCTAAGGGGAAGTGAGAGGAACAGATGGGAAGAGCGTGAGATGGAGGAACGAGGAAGTAAAAGTTGCATGAGACCTGGCCATGGGGAGAAAGAACTGAGGCAGAAAGGAGAGAACAAAAATAGATTAAAGTAGCAGACCAGTTTTAGGGAGCATAGAATAAAAAAAAAGTTTTTTTGTGGGGTAGGGAGACAGCAGAGGGTTTTATTTTTCAGGAGGCCAAATAAGAAACACATATACACTTTCATAATACAGAGGTCTGGTTCCCAATGATGGATGGACACATCCATTACAGACATGCATGAGAGGCTGTCTTTTGCAGGCTGCATCCTTTTTCAAAAACACTAACACGAGTCTGAATTTGGGACAGTGGCTGGCCTAGAGCATGGTGTCCTAAACTAAGAATACATCTAGACAAGTGCACCTTTGGGGGCAGATCTGAACATGTGTGCCTTATTATTTCCTTCAGCATTTAAATTAATTTTCCCCCATCACCATGTCCCGTGAAAGCAGAAGAAGAGTCGTCTGATGCGGTAAACAAAATGAGTGAGACTTACTTTGAGTCTGTCAGTTGGCCTCATCTGCTTTGGCCTTCTTGTTAAATGGACTTCTCTGCAAGCTCCACTGACTTCAATTTCCCAAATGCTTACACTTTATCACTTCACTGTGTGTGATCAGTATCATCTGTATGAACAGTCAAAAGGTCCCATCCGTCCATGAAGCTACACACCTTCCTCTCTCAATTACAGCCACTGGTGCCCGGGAGGGGTATTTAGATTGGGTTTCTTCATTTTTTTAGGCTTCAACAAATGATGAATTCGGTAAAATGCAGACTGCTCAAGAGAGGCCACGGTGTCCAAGCATTCATTTTGTGGATGAATCTAGCACCTATTTAACCCGTGACAACTTGTTCACACTTTGGACAAACAACTGAGCCATGGATAGTAAAACTTGCATCACGAAGCGCTTTAGGCCAAAGAATAGGCTTGTACTATCTCACTGCTTACATAGAGTAAAGCAGCTGGGTTATTTGTCATGAATGCAATCAGGACATTTACATTTTCAATAGTGACAACATTATCCCTTTAGTGATTTACAGCTCTAACCTCTAAGCCTTAATGCTAATTATTTTTGGGGAAAGGGGCGAGTGTTAGCCAATTAAAAAGTAATCTGGTGTTCCACAATATTTCTCTACTCCACTTACCCATTTGAGATACCATTTAACAAGATAGATTATTATTATGGCAACTCAACGTCATGAAAATTAGCAGTTATATTATAATCCGCATAATGACATCACATCATTACATTAGAGCTGGCTGTTCAGTTTAAGCAAAATAAGACTGTTGTCAGATGTGCTTTGTCAGATGTGCCAACAGTGTCAGATTGGGCTGTAAACGAGAAGACTATAATAACTCCAAAACAATAGCTAGAAAGCTTGAGAGAGGAGAGTAATCATTAGCGTGTGTGTAATAGAGGCAGCGATTGGGCCTTTCCAGAGTGCCTAGAGAGAGGTGGGAGTGTGGATGGATTGGCGATGCCTACGAGAGATGGATGGTGCTCCCCTGAATAACTCATATAGGTCTTTAAGAGCACCTGGGCAGAAAAATTGTCAGAGGTACTCCACGGATGTGCTCTCATACCATTTTTCTTACAATACACATCCTAAAGCACTGCATCAGCTTGAGTAGACAATCTGACTCACCTTGAAAGAGTATTTTCTACATAAATCACATTCTGAAGTATTAAACACTTTATTTTTACAGACTGTGCTGTTTTGCCATAGGTAGTATTATTTCCCCTGAATGCAGACTAAAAGTCAAAGTTACATTTGAAAGGTCTTCTTTAAGATTTATTTGTAACATGGAGCATCATACAAAAAAAAAAAAGTGTCGTCTAAAAAGCAATTATTTATACAGTATTTCCACAATGCTATGGAAAACGTCACTATGCATAATGTATTTTAATCTATGATTACAAAGACTGGCTGGTATGGGTTCATACCTCGAGCATGTTTTAGTAAAATCTGTTTGACTGAATGGATCCATCATAAAACCACAATCCACTTAGCTTTTTTCAATCATCATTTCAAATCTGATGTTTATTAATTTTTTGGGTCTCCACAGTGCACATGTAGCAGCCTGCCCAACTGACAGGTTGCTTTTTTATTATCTCTCTAGAGACCTCTAATAGCACCCTGCATAGATATAGTCCTCACAGTGTGAAGGGCTCAGGGTTCACTAAAGACAGGGAATTCCCTGAGTTAGCATTGGAAATTGGTTTCTGCCTTATTTATGTATTTGTGTAAAATATAGGTCAGATGTTTGGGCAACGGTCAGAAAAAAGATTATTGGGCTGATCATTTCAGTCAGTTTGTGGAGTTTGTTTAATCCTATGTCAGAGAGACACAGTGGCAGCCATCTTTGACTCTGGGAGGGACCCAGCTCACTTGTCATCGACATTAACCCGAAAAGATGTAAATTTTTCTGTGCCAATAAATTCTTCGGAGCAGAGTGGTTACTGGGTGCAATTACAAAATAGGAGATGCCCTGTCCTTCTTTTTGGCTCATTTCATTTTCCGTTGTTGTGACTCTACTTTCAGCAGCTATTTGTGATGAGTGGTGCTGATGAGATGTTTCAGCCATGAGGGCTTGATTAGTACTGACTTGTTGTATTTCACACAGATATTATAGACATTATTATCTATGCCATGAGAAATGATGTGCCCTGAACACAAACTGCTGAATTAATACTTTTGCTGTAAATGTGACTATCTGGATGAAATGGGTTTCCCTCACTCTATAAAAGGGCAGTCACTCTCTTTGCAAGCCTTTTTTTGCTTCAAGAACACAGTGGCCTAAATTGCGAGCTAACAAAGTGTGAACCACACTCTTCCAGAAGCACCGCAAACTAAAATTATTTATGCAACTGGATATGTGAGCATGTGAAGTGTAAGTCTGTGTCTAAGACCTGAGTGTCTGTGCTCATGTGAACTTAGTAAATGGGTTCATTAATCTGCATATTTACCCTGCCAGACAAGTTTACACATGATGCACTCTGGATTTGCCCCGAACAACAGCATACACGGATAACATTTCCTCCGCTTCATTTGAGCAAAATCTGCAAAAGGACAAAGAATGTTATTTTACTTGCAGCACACTGCCATACAAAGCATTCAGCATTGAGAATGTGGATTTACTTTCCATATTTTTGTAAAGAATCACATACAACTTTGTCTATGTTAAAAATCGAAATTAAATTGGTCTGTCTGCTGCTGATATTCATATACAATTCAATTCAATTTATTAATAATAATCCCTAAGGGAAAATTCAGTTGTTAGGTCCATGCCATAGACTGATTGATTGTACAATCTTATTGCAGTCCATCCTGCAGTTTACTGCTCTAAGACATCCACTGGCTGCTCTCTGTTGTCCAAAAACCAAAAGCAAGGAATGATGCAGATATTCCTAACTATACAAATGAAATATGCTTTTAAAGTGTCTCCTTTTGTGTTTTGGTGCACTGAAGAATAATTTAGTCTCTTCGCGGACAACAGCCACGTGAAACTTCTTTCCTTGTCCCTCTAGTGATGTTGAGTCTGTTGACTTTTAGATTGAGATGACGGAAGAGAGCGGTTAACAGGACTAACACTTCATGAGTCAGTTTAAAAAAGACACAAAACCCAACAAACCCAGTGACATTTTCATTTGTCAGAGCCTTCAGTCTCCATCGTGTCCTACTTTTCTGCCATTTACTAAAAACCTTAAACATGTCATGCAAATTAGGAGCTAAACCCAAACCCTGCTAAATTTCCATAAAAAGTCACAGTGAGGACAAACATTGGTGCTTTCGTTGTGACGGTGCTTCATGCAGAACTCCACTCCCTCTCTTTGTTATTTATGAGAAGTGCCAACGCAGCCTCGGCCTTTTACTGTGGTCGTAATATGATCTCTTATACAGGCCTTATAGATCTGCAAAAAACACACAGAAATCAATAGCTTCCCTGAAAAGATAGCAAAGTGTGTAGACAATCACTTGTTTTAATGTTGGGAGCTCAGATAAGGATAAATGTCTATTTCTTTATCCAAAATATACTGTTTTTGTTTTGTCATCAATACTAGACAAATACATTTACAGTATTAATTTAATGGTTTTGTAAACTTGGATCTTAATTTTTCTTACTTGGGCGTGCGTTCGCCTGGTGCTCGTCAGCTGGATTCAGAGGCACTCTTTCTTTCTGGGAAAATTGGTGCACTGATTAGCGTACACTTTACTCATGGATTAGCCATTAAAAAGCTGTTAGAGACTCTCTCGGTATCAGCTCAATGCAATCACGGCACCAACTGTAAGGTCATTATTACAGTGAACGCAGAGAGGTTCAAAGGTTTAACTCCATCATAGCGATGGAATGTAACGGCCAGGTTACGACTCCCTCTGAAATATCAATCGTATTTAGTTTGTATCATCAAACTGCAAAGAGATATTAAGAGGTTTTTACAGTATGTATGTGTGTTTCTTTCAAATTCACTTGTCTATCCCTCAAACATGTTCATTTCTACCTGTTAGTACATCTAAAATGAGACCACAGTTCATAGATATTTTTGGAAACAAAGGCAGCTTTACTGTTTACCGTCTTTACTTGAGCACTTCACAAGCCAGCGGGCAGTACAACACGGTACTTCTTCTTCGTAATTAGCAGTGTAGGAGGCTGAGAGATAAGACAAAAAGCAGAGAAACAGAGAAAATAAACCAATAAACCAACCTCCGCTCAATTCAGTGTTCCTCCAAATCAAGACTCAAGGACACATGTAAGGTAAATGATGCTTTTGCTTTCCTGGGGGTTAAAAACACCTCTCTAAAGTTATTTTTAAATAAACTATCTCTTCCTCCGCCGTAGACAGGTGACGACTCAAATAAAGAAGCATAAACTTAAGGCAGATTGGTTTGGCTCTGAGACAAGCCATGCCCTGGGAAAGCACTGAGCTCTTGTGTTGCTTATCAGAGGAAGCAATATGTAGAGCCCACCAACTCCTGAGATTCAGCTATTAAATGTCAAAGGGAATAACCCACAGGTTCTTGCATCTGCGCCGTCTTTATACCAGAGCACATCTACATACTTGTACTGTAGGCAACCGCACACCTCGCATCTTAGTGCAGAGATATTTGTATGGAACTAAAATCTAAAATCACTGTGTGTGCATTAGATCAGTCGCCCTGTTCATTTTTTAGAAACATCTGGTTTAACAAGTGTGTGTGTGTGTTTAGGTGGACCGTCTAAATGGTCGGCCTCTCACTGTGACTGCTGCTGCAAGAGCCACAAAAGTGAGCATGAGGGAGAGAGTGGCACATCCTTCAATGAGCTCTCCACGTCTTGCTCCGAATCCCAGTCAGAGGCCAGTTCCCCTCAAGGAACAGTGATCCGCGGCCCGGTGAGCCGACCGTCCAACGCGCAGACACTGGACCGCTCCATGCCAAAAGGGCCCATCCACATGCTTCAGCAGGCCGAGATGCGTCGCAAGACTGACATGCTTCGAGTGAGAACCTTTGGAGCCGCAAAGAGGAAAGTCAACAAGGAGAAGATGACTCCCGAGCAGGAGCTGGAGAAATGCATTCAGGACTTCCGTCGCATTAAAATCCCCGATCACTTTCCGGAGAGAAAGTACATGTGGCAGTCAGAGCTCCTGAGAAAGTACCGGCTTTAAATATCAGAGCGGAGGAGAAGATGTGGTTGTGTCATGTTTCCATCTCTAAAAAGGTATCAGAATACATATAGGCTAAATTCAGCACCCTGTAAGACACATACTGAATTTGCAAAAAAAAAAAAAAATAAAAAAGACTGTCACTTTTCTGCCAGCATGACAAGAGGGGCACAAAGAGAGTCATTGTTTTGTCAATTAAGCACAGTGTCATGTGTGATATATCCACCTGTTTAAATCAGGTTTATTCTGTCGGGGCTTACAACACTTTACTTGTTCTGAGTGTCATCACTGAAACATTACTGTATCATTAGATCAAGCAACAAAGTAACCTCAGGGCAACATTGTTTTAAGTCCAGCAACAGACAGTAGAGGGATAAAGGACAGTGTGTTCATTCATTGACAAGGACGCTCAAATGAGGGTTGGCTCAAGGAAGCATGGATACTTTTAATTCCCATTTAAGATTTTACAAAATAATCACTTATTATAAATATTTTTCACTTTTTTGAAGGTCTGTGTATGGATCATCAATAGTCATGGCAGTATGACTCAAAACCTCAAAGATGTACGTGAAATAATAATGGTTATAACAAAGACTTAATGTGGTCAAAAACTCTTTGTTCATTTCTCTTTTACTGTTCATAGCAAAAGTCCAGGTGGTGCTGTGAGTTAGCAATGGATTATCACTATACTCCACTGATAACACATACATATCGTAGGCTTTGATAACAGCACTGCATGTCATTTCACCTTTAGCATAATTATGCAATATGTGAGAAACTTCAAGTCACTGTTTTTATGAAGGAAAAAGTGTTGTGTTATGAGAATACCTTCTGTGAGGAAACGCACTGCCTAGATCTGTATGCCATGTAAATCTCGTCATTACGTGTTGGATAGATGTGTGTAGATATAATTAAAGTGGTGGTTGACAAATCTTTGATTGTATGTCTGGAAAAATCAAATAAATAATTTAGAATTGTATGTGGACTTTATGACTAAAAAAAAAAATTGAAAAATATCAGAAAATGATTAGAGTCTTTACACTAAAATATTGTTTGTATAGTGTGTGCCTAAATTATATCTTTTATTTTATTATTTTATAAAGGAACACTCAAAAGAAACTCATACTGTCTTGTGTTGCAGCCCATGACACCCTCATGCACGCCTCAAGGGGAAACGGAAAGAAAGAAAGATAAATAGAAAGCTTTAGCTATAGATGAGCATCCTAAGCCTGATAGAAAGCACTATTTATAGCCTTTAGCTTTCTGAGTATCACTGTAATGCATAAGGTGCAAGGCCCGGGGTCCATAGTACTGCAACCTCCAAAAACAAAGTGTGGTCATAGTTAAAGATCCTTGGGACAGCGAGTGTCCTCCGACATAAGCTCAAAGAATAAAGTTTTGTTAAGGTTAAGAACAAAACACATGAATGAATTCAAGATTTAAGGAAACATATGAACTCGTGAATAGATAAAGCATTAGGATACAGCCTTTAAATAATTAAAATAGCAGAAATGTGAAAGAGGAGTTGGAACTATGATATATCTCTGCATCTTAGCCTTCATTCAATAGAAGCAAAGCATGAAAGCTTTCAGTTTGAAATCCAATGCTCCTTCCCTGCTCATTGAAAACTAGAGCCGCTCTGGATAGCATTTTGTCATGCATTTAGAGCAATGTGAATCCTAATACTCCAATGAAAAATCAATCCATGTGTTTTTGCATAATCAGATACACCCGGAGTCAAAGCGGAGTGTGTCCTGGCCTGGCTCAGCTGACCTTGCTTAATATCCAACAAACCCACCTCAACGCGTTCTTTGACACTCTGCTTAATCAATTGCTTCAGACCCTTTTCTCTTGTTGGATGCTGGTCTTTAAATACAATAGATACTGTTACAGCTAACTGTCCTCAATTATCCAACAGGGTTTCCTGAGGCCTTACAGAGTGAGAGAATTAATCAGATTACTCAAGAAGGTAACTCAAACATGAAATTAAAGAGGCCTAAGGTACAGTTACTCAAACAGGATTAACTTTTTCCTACAGTGGAGACTGGGATTAAACTTAGACTGTGATCCATTTTCCTATTATATTATGAATTATGAAAACTGCTGTCATTGTTAAATCAGAGCTCAGAGTGACAACTTTAAAACAGCCAGTGGTCTGGATGCACTGGGAAAGAAAATATTAAGCTGACTAACCTCCAAAGAAAAAAAAACAAAACAAAAAAAAAGCCCAGCAGCCATTTACATGGAATCCCCTCTCCATAGGGCCATGTTTAGCAACCAGGGCTAGGTTTGTTTATTTATTTATCAAAGCACACATTTTCTGGATGTATATGATCCGGGTCAATTTCCCTTTTTGGTTCCCTATTGTGCTGTGAGCTGCGATTATACTAAACCCACATACAGTGTGCTCTTTCATGGCTCGCCTGCAGGGACATAGTTAGAGAAATGGGATCCAATTTACAGCCTCAGAGTACATTTGGGGTCTGGCTCTGCCCTGATTCTGCCAAGTCCAATGTGTGGAAATGCCAGTGGAGCACATTACAAATGATTCTAAGGAGAAAAAGTGACAAAATGACGGTGAATGTGGTGAATGTCATAACCATCAGGCTGAGTGGAAAATCAGCAGCTATATCTGGGATGGTGGGATTTCTGGCTCAAGGGAGATAAAATATATAAAGACCTGCATAGACGTGTGAATACAAGTTTGAAACTAGATCTAAATACATAAACTAGATAGTGCAAAATGTGTTACTTCACACCCCATGTTTAGACTTACCTTTCATCTTTAAGATTCTTTCTTAGTAGACAGAAGGCAGGTTTGGGTGGTAGATGGGACAACAAACCAAAGTCTTTACCACCAGAGACCCAGAATCACAAGAATATTTTTATTCAAGCAAAGAAAAAAGAAGTGTTGATTAAGTTTTTATTTAAATGGGGTGGATGATGGTGGAACTAAAGGGGAGCCTTGTGCAAATGAGGGGTCAAATCAGGACAAGCTGTGCCAGTGACCAATGTTTATGGCAGGTTTGATATAAATATGCTTTGGTGAATATATGTTGAAATATTTCACAGAGCTGCTATCTTGCTTTTGTGAACATTATTTACATACAAAAATGATTACACAATAATTCCGGCCACAAAATCACAAAGGTCTACATAGTGTGTGACGGGTGCCAGTCAGTTAGTGCTGACATCAGTCCATCGTCTACTTTTGCACTTCTGGGGGCCCTCCCTCCTCCCTGAGCTAAAGGCTCTGGCGCCACATCCACAGACACACAATCGTTGACTCTCAAACAACTATCGTCAGCAACACACTTTGGTCTATGTTTGCAGTAAAGCGCTCCAGACTTTTTCAGACTTTCCTCCAAATGTTTCTGGGATCTACTTGTCGTCAAAAAAACTAAGCTAAGCTCCTAACGAGGCAAAATATCCGGGGGTCCTGAGCAAATAAGAGAGTGGAGAGTGGCAACAGAACAAGTCGGGTATGTCCAAGCGCACACCTGCACTCCCCCTGGGACTAACAGTGCACACTGCACAGTTACTGTAGGTGGGAAAAAAAATGAATGTACAGCAGAGACTCTTGGCAGTCCTTTGCCTTGTAACGAGGTCACTCAAGTAAACTTGAAGCTGTGCATCGGTTGTGACGGTGTACTTACTGTTTGAACATTTCCACAGCAGCTGATTTACAGCCAAAGTTTACCTACTACCTGTCATTTTCCCCCTCATTACCTTATCCCTTTCTCAAGGACTGCACTAGACAATACAGGCTCAATTAAGCTGTTCAGACCGGAAATCCCATTGCTCATAAATCACCTCCAAGGGCTACTGGTCAGCACTGCTTTGGCACAGTGTAAAGAGCATGCACGTGGAGTGTGCTGCTGACCAGGGCAGCAGCTATTATAAATCAAAAGAGGAGTACAGAATATATTGCAGGGGACAAAATACTGTTGTACATCTTAAAACCCAGAGAATAAGCAGTGATTGTGGTTATGATATTCCACAATGAATACATATGTTGTGGGACAAATCACCTTCTTAGCAAATTAAGAGGTCAAAATATTTTTTCCCATTTTGTATTTAGTGATTCATTTGTCAGTATGCCATTATACAGAATGAGGATACTATCCTGAGCTTATGAGACACTCAAAACATGCTGATGTCAGCTAATGTTTCAGGCTATTAAATAATCAGGAAGGCAACACGGTCTTAATCCGTTGGAACTTTTTTCCACTGGTGTGCCATTAGGGGTGCATGCTAAAACCCTACCTTAACGTGTTATTGCTTTATAAAACATCTTCAGATTGCGTCAGAGGACCTTCTGTGAGATAAGGTTAATTTCTTCCATTTAACAAGAGCTTTGGGAATAACCACGCACAAAATGCATTACTGAGCTATTACAGGAAAAAAATAATAATCTGCATGTTCAATTTGACTCGAAGGGGGTATGGGTTTAATTAAAACAAATCCTATAAATGGTGTGTGTGTGTGTGTGCGTGTGTGTGTGTGTGTGTGTGTGTGTGTGTGTGTGTGTGTGTGTGTGTGTGTGTGTGTGAGAGAGACGGGTGTTTTCACAAGAACAAAGGTTATTGTGTGTTGAATTCTACATAATCAGTTTCCATCATGATGGCTGGAAGCTGTATTTTATGTGGCACACAGTAGGAAAGATGTTGTCTCTAGTCAGTCACATTTCTTTGATTTTAATCCAATGTATTTTGATAATCTGCTGTTATTAAAGGATGGGTGTTACGGGAGATGAGACTGTATATTAATTCCAAATGCATTTCTGTCCCAGTCCCATTTATTAAACAACCCTCTTTTCTCAGGAGAAATAATTATCTTATTGTCACCTTTCAGTGCGGGGCTGTAGGATGTCCCTAATGGGCATATTTGAATATTTTTGCAGAGCTGAATCTGAATCATAAGAAAAGGAACTCCTCTCATATACCCACGCAGAACAGATTAATCCTCCCAGAGATTAAATGTTGCACGCAGATGGCAGGCATGTTGCATCCACATCAGCTGACCTTACAATACCAGTGCTTTTGTGCACTTCACAAATCCACATACATGACTTCAAACGCATCCAAAACTAAGAAATATCAAACATATATTGTATATTTTCATGTCAGGGCTGACTATGGCCAGTACAAAAACAATAATATATTTTCGTTTCTCAAATTAGTGATGTTTTACAGACTGTTTGCTGTTTTCCGAGTTAGTTCAGTGCCCTCATGGATGACATGTCAGGCAATTTTTGCTTTAAGACATTTCAACTGTCAATTTATAATCTCCAATGAAAAAGTGCATCAGCAGAACAATACATACGTGATCAAAAAATCATAGGTCTTCTTGTTTGTACTTTTCTTTTGAAACTGGTTTAGATAGATAGATAGTAAGATGCTGAAGTGTAGCACTAATAAAGAGTTCATTTTTTCTTTTATTCCTTAACTGAATGAGGGAGTTGTGTGTTATTATTCTTTTGTAGCATGATGTTAGAGCTGGCCAAACAGTTTGCTAGTAAGGACATCCAGACAACACAAAGCTTCCCATAGTTATGAAAGTGTTAAAGACTCCAGCTCTCATTAATCTCCATTGGACTGTGTCCTATTCAGACAGAAAAGCGAGATTACTTTCATCGCTGGCCTCAGACTCTCATTTAGCCACATACGTCAAGCCATTATTCAACCATCATAGAAAAGGCACAAAACAAATGATATTTACCTCAAAGGCCATATTACCTCAGGGGGGAAGGATAGGGCTAAGAACTAAGAGACGGCTGGAGGAAGTGGGGTGTAAACAAGAGTTTGAAACTCATCATGAAGCAGCACATTCACTTCCTCTGGAAGTGTCAGGCTGTCACCTACAATATGACGAATGACTGGAGCGAGATGGAGCAGGCTTTGACACAGATGTTTGACATCGCCATGTTTGGGATGAACTTCATCGCCATGGCAACAAACCCACAATAATCTCCCGAACCCTAAAACACATAGTGATTGGGTTTGATGCTGATAGTGGTACTAAATCTGAGCCTATTATGCTCTGAAGACTGATTTCTAAATAGGGAGATGTTAATTAGTCCCCTCCATGAAGTCGGTGCACAATCAAGAGCTTACTGGTGTGGTTTTAACCTACAAGCCTCTTACACAGCTGAACTTCAGCTTAGCGACACTGATTAAATCAGTATCACTCTGCAATTGTGTCAGTCATTTGTTGTAATGCCACACTGGTCCAATTTTCTGGGTAAAGACCAACATCTGGACGTGTAACAGAGGACACGGGGCTATGAGCCCCAGGATAGAGTCAAGGTGAAAGAGGGGTGTGATATGCTGGTGCAAGAGGTGCCTGCTGAGTGTGTGATAAATCCAGTTTCAGTGTTGGCAGGTCCACAGAGTGATTAGCATTTGATACAAAAGACAATAGCTTCTTCAGGACACAGAGACAAGACATCTGGATCAGATGAAGCACGTCTTTGCTGTGCACAGCGTCACTAACTTTTACCGTTTATAGAGAAAAAAAATAAAAAACGCACTAAAGAAATGAGAGTTGGGCTACTTACGCTGTTCCAAAAAATTGTGAGACTACACTTTGGGTGCACAGCATAAAGAAGGTCTGCCAAAAAGACATCCTATCAGTGCTCCTGCATGTGTAGGAGAGACAGAGTGCCTTGAGCAAATGCATAAACCCCTCCGAGGGACCGGTGACATTTCTCAGTTTTGGCGCACCGTACTGATTATAGTCACTGTTTAAGTGGGAGTCGTGATCTGTCCAGTAGATGGCATTCAGTGTTACCTTAATCACTTCTGACACACTTTTCATCACCACCATGACCGCATCCACACCTAACAAGAAATGTCACCAGCATTCAGCAAAGCTGGCTGACTGGAAATATCTGTTAAATGTGAGGCATAGTTCAACATATTATGATTATTTTCATAAGCTGTACCTGACTGCAGTTATGTTGGTATTATAGATGGTAATTGTAGGTTTGTCTAAAAGAGAGAAAAATAACCATTGCATAACCTATTTTAAATTCTCAGCCTTTCTGCAAATTGTTATTAAGCAAATAGTAGGACACTTTTATCTGCCTACTGAACGGGAATAGGGCTCACAGAGGCACATCAAAGGCTGTGATAGCAGGTTTGTTCAGACAGAGCTAAAGGAGGTGGTTGAAAGAAATGCAGCCAGTGGTTTGGTTGTGAATGACTTTCATCATCTGTACACATAGAACAAGCCATAACAATCTTTTTTACTGTTACGTTTGAAAAGGTGCTTATTCAAATCTGTCAAAAACAATAGAAGGAGGGCACTGCTTCACTTGTTAAGACACTTAGGACAGCTTGACTTTCTTTCTCCGTGGACCAGAGCCAGGTCTTTGTCTCCGAGTCACCATTGTAGTAATATTCTAAAGATTTACAGTCTGTTTTTTCTTCTATTATTATTCTTTCACTTCTTAAAAGATAAGTTGTGCATTATTCTCCAGTTGTTCTGCTGTCTCCAAAATCCCTTTAAAGATATATACAGAGAATGCTTTCATCAGTCTTTTAGATGTTTCAAGACAGAAATGTAAGAATTTTATTTTGTGATGGCTTGGCACTAATGCAAATGCCTCACATCATTTTGGCATCTTGCATTGGTCAATAATGTATGCACTATGAACACAACAGTGGGATAATGTATGTTTAATAGAATAGTTATTTGTCTGGGATTTAACATTTCTATTGAACATTTAAAGTGACATTTCTTCAAGTAGCAATAGAAACAATATGCAGGAATGAGCAGGTGTCATTCAAACTAGGTTGTATATCTTTATACTGCATTCAACGAGTACAGGCCAATGAGGCAAACACAATCATTTCTGTTAAAGTTTATAACAGGCTACATTTATCTAAACCCATGACCTTTACTGTCAACTTGACAGCACCATGATGAGACAGCTTGATCTAGACAGCTAAATTGTATCGGATTTAGTGAATTACTGCTCAGAAATTTTACACATTTTACTTAACAACACAAACTAAAGGCTCTGCAAAATATGTGTTTGGGCAGTTGGCCCCTAATTTAATTTTATATTTTAATTTAAAACTACAATTAAACTAAAAATAAGCCAAAAGCCTGCAGCACAGCAAACCTGTTGTAGAGCCAGCTTTGGAATTAAAAAGTGTCTGGTATAGGTTTTCTTTTCAAACACCTATATTTCTTTTATCTTTATCTCCTTTCATATCTTTGTTTAGCTTCATTGTGCTCACACATGGGACAGGGACATTTTCAGTGTTCCAATTTCCCACCAACTTGGATAAAGCACCACCGAGAGAAGCAGCAGCATCACATTTCAGTTTTTCTTTCTTTTTTTTTTTTTTTTTTTTATACCAGCACAGTACTAGCCAAAAACACTGGGCTTAAATGAGGCGAGTAAAAAAGTGGAGTGCACTGGCTAACAATTGTATAAGCAAAGCCGAAGAGTGAATAAGGAGGAGAAAGGGGGAGACGTGAAGGCAGTCCCAAAGGCAACGAGGAGGCAGCTGGCTCAGAGGTGTGTGCATCCTATTTTTAGTTTCTCTCATGCACATCTCTAAATCAAACAGCTGCTGAAGCATTTGCACACCAAAAGACTCTTTCCTGCAGAAAAAAACTCCTATTATTTGCTAGAAAGCTCAAGTCCTTCCTCTACCTCCTTTAAGGTGAGGCGCAGCTAGAAGTCACATGACCCAGAGTGACAATGATGCCAAGTGCCAGCAGCTTGACAAGTAAAAAGCTGTAAATAGCTGTGTCCTGTGTGACTAATGTATGTATGGAGCCCAGAGAGCAGTTGGAGGAGGTCACCAGTGACATGAATGACTAAGATGTCACTGTTCTGCAAAAGAATGACAGGAGTACAACTTCATTATCACAGCAAGAGCAAAAAAGACCATATGCACAAAAGCATATTCACATTTATTTATAGAAACACACTGTTAGCTCTATGCTGTTAAGGTTACAATATTTAATGGGAATGTTCAAATACCTTAATACATCATTAATATCTTATGGCTTCACTGCAATCGAAACAATAGACACTGATTAAATTTATGTAAAGTGTGAAAAGAAAAGAAATAAAATCCCTTAGCCAAAGCTAATTAAATTCAAAGGTAGAGAGCAACTTGGAGCGCTACGCAGAAGTAAGAAAAAAGGTTGTTTCATTTATTTATCAAATATGAAATATTTATAGGATACAATCTGCGGCAGAGGACCAGGCAGAACTAACTGTGGGTGGAAGAATCTCAAAGTTGCTTTATGGATGCTTTTTTTTAAGCATTTGGGCTGTCTGCTCCTCTACATACATTTTAGTCCCAAATTACATCCCCAAGCTTGTAAGCTGTTGACCTTGAGTGGCACAGCACTGTCCACACAATGTCCATCTCACAGACTGGGTGTGAACACGTCACCTGTAAAAAAGGTGGGGCTAAAAAGACTAGATGATCCAGTTGAGCTAGTTTGTTGAGTTTTCCTTTTGTAGCCTGCAGTCTCACCTCTTACAAACCTTTTTCCTTAACATAAGTAATTTTCAAAAACAACAGACTGAGTCATGGCACATGAGAAGTTTTGCCTCAGTGATGATAGGTGATAAGTAGATTATTGGCTGGAGGATTAGTTCCCACTGAATGACAGAAATTAATTAAGTGGCTTTGATGCACCTCAAATGCTGTGCAGCTTGTGGCTAATCCTAATAAAACTGCTGCATTTCAAGTATTATACATTTTGATTGACACCTGGTTTAAAATATAGCCATCCACATACACCACAGCTAAAATGATCAAACAGCCACATATGGAGGAGGAAAGAAGACCCAATGCCGGGACAGATCACATTCACTCTCAGAGTATGACAGTGTTTTAAATAAAACATAAAAGCTGGAGTAGAAGGTACTCCTTTTTATACAGTAATTTGTGACAAGCCCTGATATTATGAGAGACAGCACACAGAGTTAGAGCAGTCCACCGGGAGCCTCTTCCCTCCTCATCAAACTATATATCAGACACTTCATCCCACAGCAAGCCTTTCAGCGGAGGCCAGACTGACCGCCGACTTGTGATGAGCACTTATGCATTATCTTCCTCTAAGCAGGAGAACAACAGCGCTCACTGCTCTGTGCCCATCTCTGTTTGACCCATGTTATATCAGATGGGAACATTACGGTCTTAAAGAGGTTAACATTTAGGTGAGATATGAACTAAAATTAACTCAGGGCTGGGGCCATTAAACTCTGAGAGAGGCTTGAGGGGAAAGGCCTGTATCAACACTGATATGAACATGTAAATAAGTCATAGCTTCCATTGCACTCTCTCTTGCAGTAAAAGCCATACGTACGTTTTTAGAAGTCCCAGAGTTCTGCTGACGTGAAGAAGGAGATGAAAAATTGATGCTTTGTTTGAAAAATTCAAATGGATGTCCTGAACTTTCTGAACATAGCCCATATAGATAAAATATTTATTCTCGAGTTGCAAGATGGTTAATGTAGGCTTTGGACTCCATCTAAATTACAATGCAACAAGGTCATTGTTTTTTTTCTGCTACATGTGACTCCTTTGCATTTTGCAGAGATTCTTACAATCACTTTAAGATAGAGACTTGACACTGCACTTTAGGTGTATTTAAATCCCCAAAAAAGAAAAATATTTTCATTTTACCCTGAGCTTAAGAAGAATGGTCCCCCCCTCTGCTTACACTTCCAAGTGATGGTCAGTAAATGCACCAGCAGAGGGAGAC
Source organism: Neodontobutis hainanensis (assembly GCA_024349245.1). Taxonomy (NCBI): domain Eukaryota; kingdom Metazoa; phylum Chordata; class Actinopteri; order Gobiiformes; family Odontobutidae; genus Neodontobutis; species Neodontobutis hainanensis. The sequence goes on along the minus strand of JALDNG010000003.1, from coordinate 4,045,674 downwards.
CATGTCACATGACAAATGTAGCTACTGCTCTCCTTTGCCTGGAAGACTAAGTCCAGTAACAGTGGGATTTCAAACACAATCCAAAAGCCCATACGCAGACACGAATGTAACTAATTCTCAGTTGAAACGAATTACAAAAGGATTTACAACAAAGAAACAAGCGGTCAATTGTAGTCTTTATTTAGTCAAAACACTCCAGTTTGCATTTTGCGCATGTTTGTTTTTTTTCTTTATACATTTGTAAGCCAACGCGAAACTCCCCTAAATGAATGAAGATCTATGACTCATTCAGCGGCAAAAAGAAAATGCGCCACATTTCTCAGTGTATGCTAGTCCTCCGTGTAGCTCAGTCAGTAAACATCGTCCTTAACACTTACTTTTAACTTCGTTTGTCTACAGGTGGGTGTTTGTGTCGTCACTCACTGCGGCAGGCATGGCTTTTGTCCCGCATCCAGCAGCTCATGAGCTCGTCCTACAGTTTTCCGTGCTCCGCGTACTGCGTCATGGCGACAGACACGAAGAAGTTAGGCGGTTGCTGATCGGATTTTATGGACAGAAACACTGGCCTTCAGCAAATGTAAGCGTGTTTTATTATATTTTGTTTGTTATAGGCCTATCCTGTTGTGATTAACCAAAGCAGTGCGTCGTAGTAAACTCCGTGGGTAGGTAACACCGCTGGGAAGTTGACATGACACCTGTGGCAGTGGAATGTTTACTATAGGCGTCTGATCGCGTGACACAACGTTTACACTTCCCAACGTATCTTCTGCTCCCATAAAGAGGACTTTTCGCAGGGATGTTTGTAACTTGTAACTATGTTATTTCTAACATGAGAAATATCCTTTTGGCTCTTTGTTTTCTCTGTTAGTATGCTGGATCACAGTGTCTCAGATAAACCAGGAGTCTTAGTCCCAAGGAGAGGTGGCCCTTTTAAAATGGAAGAGCTGTCTCTGAAGGCCTTACTGGAGTGTCCTCTTTGTTTGGAAATGCTGGATGTGTCAGCCAAGGTGCTGCCCTGCCAACACACTTTCTGCATGCCCTGCCTGCAGAGGCAGGAGACTGCATACTGCCAGCTCCTGTGCCCAGAGTGTCACACTCCCACCCAGGCCAGGACAGCTGAGGAGCTCCCTACGAATCTCCTACTCGTCCGTCTGTTGGAGGGGCTCCAGGTCACCTCAGGGCCCGTGAGGAACAAACCGACCGCTCACTATGATGTGCCCTCGTCCAGGCCCAGTGTGGGAGACATTGAGGGTCAGCAGCAGGACGATTACAACCACGAGAAGCAAGGGCACAGTGAGGTGAGTGCATGGTCCCCATCTGTAGGACACCATACACAAGAGCGCCAACAACTGTTGAAGTAAAAAGTGAGATACAGAAGCTTGCCACTATGATAATGCAAACATTTCCCTTTTTTGTAGGACACCTTTGGAAAAAAGTACAGTAGCTTCTTGCTTTTCTCTTGACTCTTTAGATCTATACCTCTACCATTTGTATCAGTTCTTTGTCTTGTCATGTGTTGCTTTTAAAATTTTCACAGCTGAATATATAAAATTTTCCACAAAACTAAATCCTAAAATCCTGTCACTGGGTATCCCACCCAGTTACAGCTGTATAAGCCAAATTGACAACTGAGAAATCAAAGCATTCATGTCTAAAACTCAAGATTCAAATCATTAAAGTTGTCTCAGGGCAGGGCCACTATCAGCAATATATGAAACAGAAATGTAATCAACTGTGTATAGAGGTATAGTAGAGGAATGTCTCTTGGTTATTATTATTTATTAAGGCATGTTAACATGTGTTTCACAATAGAGCCTTAGAACCCTATTCTACTTTAATGTACAAACTGAAAACTAATGTACAAATCCACAGCCTTGGCTTTGGCTGAACTCCAGCCGAGTTCAAGGGTTTAATGTTACTCACTAAACACCTAAGACTGATAAATGCAGCTTATTAAATGTCCCTAACTATTGTTTTTTTATTTTTATTTTTATTTGATTGGGACAGTCCATGTTAATGAAAAAGACACAGTCCCAACATTGTCACACATTCATTCACCAGCGCTGTGTCACTGGAGGCAAGGAGGGTTAAGTGTCTTGCCCAAGGACACAACGACAGTATGAACTGGGGAGACAACCCCTATCCCTGTCATGAACCTTTTAACCAGTTTGAATCAGTTATCGTTATTAAGAAAAAGTATGTGTGGGATAAGAAAGTAACCAAAACAAATAATATATATATATATATATTTTTTGTATTTTTACATTCTAATTAGGATTACATGATGCAGTTTATGTTGTCACTACACTACAAGAACACTCAGTATATCAGTGAAAGTTTATAAGTTCATCTTTTGTCATTTTTGCCAGTGTTTCGACAAACGGAAACACAGCAGTGCTCTAGACTAACTTTTTTCTCTGGTTGCACTGGTGTGACTAAATTTTCAAACATCCACTCAGGGACTAGTGGAACTGTAAGTATGTGTTCAGCTGTATCCAAATCTTTTTATTTATTTAAATGTTTTGTTTCTTTATTTTGGCCATTACTTGTCATTTTCTTCTTTTGTAATCCCCCTGCCATTTTTGTATTGTATTTGACAGATTTATTTTCTTTTACGTATCTGGTTGTACTGCCCATGTCTTTTTCGAACAAGCACTTGTCGAAAAGCCACCTGAAGCCGATTTCCATGAGATAAGTTTGTGATGAGTTTGAAGTGACTGCATCAATCTATACGCTCTTCTGTAGATATTTGCATAAACCACAGTTTATAAAAGAAACTGCTCTAGAGCCATATACCTGACTTTTATTGTTCACTGTTGGCTGCTGCTGCAGTGAAACACTGCTTTGGGCACATTTGTTTACATTTGTGAGAAACGGAATTTGGCCAGACCAGGACCAGACCAGGACCAGACCAGGACCAGGCTAGGAACAGTGGTTAGGAACATGAATCTGGAGTTATCGTATAACCGCATTCAGCCTTTTTTTTTTCGAACAGCTGGGCGGATGCAACCTCAGATTTTTTTTTTTTTTTTTTGTCGCACCATTGAAAAATTAGGTTGCATGTGCGACCTAATTGGTTGCACTCTAGAGCCCTGACACATATGATATACTTGTCTGAATAGTCTATAAAATAAAATCGGGTTTTCAGTTTTAGATTTTTTTGACCAAAACATGACTGACGCAGCTGTTGTGTTAAATCCTTGATACCATCTGGCATAATAATGTAAAAAAACAGGTTATAATATCAGAAAGAAAATAGCACTAAAGGAAATGATGAAGCAAATGAAAAACACTGGCTGTGACACATCCTTTTTGCCTCCTACGTCTTGAGTTTTGATTTGTTTTAAAGATGTTTGAGCCATTTACCATTTTATCTGCTGTAATTCTTGCTCACAAATCTCTCCATCACGTACACTTTAAACAAGACAGACAGAACTGACCGTTTCTTTCAAGAGGGATATTAAGCCACTTACAAATGCATAAAGATATGTCCTAACGTCTTGATCTCTACAGGTTTCTCTCAGAACTTCAATGCAAAACCAACGTGGGAATGTGGTGGAAGAGCCAGTCTTCACCTCTGGTGATGGTGTCTCCCCAAAATACCAGGCGAATGAGGACTTGCACTACGGCTATCCCGATGACAGCAGGAGGGCGTGTGTCAGTGGAAGCACACCGCAGACTGTCAGCCAGATGCCTCTCTTTAGGGCACTTTGTGACTTTAACCCTCAAGAGAAGAATCTGCAAGACAGTCAATATTGTCTCAGCTTCCTCAAGGTTTGCTTCAAACTACTTGCGTATCTCAGCAGGAGAAACCTGTCACTTAAACATGTGCACTTGACTTTTAAAGCAGTAGTAGCGTTTCACACAGTTTCACTAAATTCTGTTTTTAACGGACAGCACCAAAAAAGCAAGGGTGCTATTTGAACTTTCATACTGTTCTGAATAATGTGTAGAATTGTAATAGTTTAGGTGCATTTATTATTTAAGAAATTGCTCTATAAGATCAATACTTTAGAGTGAAGCTCAGCACTGACATTGCTTGATACATGAATTTGAAATGCATGGGCAGCTTCCACTAATGGCAAGTGCATTTTGTTCTTTTCACTGTTTTCATAGACTTCAGGCACAGATCTCTGTTGCAATGGCTGTTACTTACCCTGAAGGATTTCTTCAAGAGTTATATAAGGGTCACAATCTTTTTTTTGCTCTCCATTAAAGAAAGTTGAAGCTTGGATTTTTTTTTTTTCTTTTACAGTTTTTAAATAGAGACTGGTCACAAGGTATTGAAAAGTCTGAGCCTGAAGACACTGAAGGATTTGATGTCATAGGAAAACTGAATACTTAGGAGAAGTTCAGATCATTCTTTTGGCCAAATCTCAATTTATTCTGTGTGTTTGTTACTCATTTCAGGGAGACATTCTTACTTTTATCAGACGAGTGGATGAACACTGGATTGAAGGCAAGCTAGGGGCCAAGGTTGGAATCTGCCCCCTACAGTTTATAGAGGTTAGTTAGTGGATTTGTTCCTTCCTTCCTTCTTTCCTTCCTTCTCTTTAATGTTGAAATGTGGTTTGTGGCCTTTTTAACTGTGATCAAGGTTGACACCTGCCGTTCGGCGCTTTGCTCTGATAGTGTAGCTTTGTGGTGAATTGAACCATAGATGTTGTAGCTGGGGATGTCATTAATTTCAGGTCAGTGCCCAGACACTACCTTGGTTTTTATTCAAATCTCTGATTCATCCGTAAATGTCACTTGTTTGCTACAAAGTGCTGAGGCAGAGAGCTAATCTCCAAAGCCCTGCTGTGTCTGCAGCTGCTCATTAGTCTGTGACTATGTGGCTTAGTCAGGTTTGCAGAGTTTGCTTACCAAGCCTACTGTCATTTGTTTTCCTCTGTACTTTCTGTCTTGGGGAATTAACTTGAAGGATCCCAGTGAAATTTGTATTCACCCCTACAGTTGGGTTAAAATGCAATCTCATTGCTTTTCTGTTTACTTCTTCACACTAGTTTTGACCATAGTTTTCTCATCTTCTTCCTGTTACTCCTTCTTTACTTCATCTCTGTACCACTGTACTCTATCCTTTCATCCTCCTGTTGTGCCTCTCTCCGAGCCTGCCTCTCCTTGTGTCGTGCAGCCAGGCGTGAAGACACAGTAATGCTTTCTCTGCTTGGGTGGCATAACAGCACATCACTGTGGGGAGTGAAAGCATTAACCCTGCCGTGCCTGTCTGTCTGTGGAGCTCTACATTTCACATTGCCTTCTGCTGCTACTCTCTGAGCACCAGTCATCCTTTCCTGGCTCATTTGAAAGGTACTTACTCTTCTGCCTGACAGCCTGTCCAACAAGTTTTAGGGGAGTGGAGTTCTGGTAAGTCTTTAGAAAGTCATTGATCAGAAAGAACAGAGTTTCACAGGAGATTTGCTTTGATTGACCCTTTTAGGAATACATCATGACTTTCACTGTGGTTTCTCAGTTTGTATTTATTTCTTTTAGCCAAATTCTGTGGCTGCCAAATTGCTTGAAGGGAAAAGTCGTAAGGGGAGTGCCTCGGCGGAATTTTACCAATGGACTGGCAGTGGGAGCAAAGGCAAGGCCACTGACGCATCAAGTAGGACCACTCAACAGGGAGTCTCTCAAGTCCCAGGACAGACGCCTATCATCAGTGCTTTGCCCGTCTTCAACCATCGAAAACAGCCCGGAGCCAGTGGGAACTTTTATACAGCCAAAGGTGAAGGGGCAAACATCAGCAGCTTGAACCATAAAGGTCATCAACAACGCAGCTCTGTGGCTCCTGCTTCCCAGAGCCACTCACATCCGTCCAGAGGGAACACTCTGAGAATAAGGCGGCACTCTGAAAATTCACACCGACACCTGTCACAGGTGAGTTGCTTCTCTGTCTGCTTACACATACAGTACGTATGTACGTACGTACGGTGACTAAATTTTAATTTCCACAGTCCTTCTCCCAATAAACCTAGCTAAGCTTAGGTGTTGTTTTTGTTAAATATTCTAAGAGGAAACATGTGTCTGGCTCAAAACTTATCAGTTCTTTATCAACTAATATGTTTTTTGAGTCACTGAAAGACCATGCTGTTCCCAGGGGTACAGGGAGGAAACTGACACAAAGCCAAAAGAGTGGATAAGTGAAAGGCATCGCCCTTAAATTGGCCGCTATTTGATGGAGTGGCTGTCACTATGAAAACACTGCAATAAAAAAGTCTACTTAGATATGAAACATGTGGGCGTTTAAGGAGTGAGTGTTGTTCAGAAACTTTCAAAGGTCTTGAATCAGTCCTGGGATGAGAGCCAGAACCTCCCTTCAGAGATGAATTAAAATATAATAGAAAATGTGTGAAGATAAAAGAGTTTGGGAAAGTTTCAATTTTGTAATTCAAGCAGGATGGGGAGCCACTTTTATTCATGAGCAAATTACATTATTGTTATTAACATTTAGAAAAGTTAGACATTTTTATTGTTGCACACTGCTTTTAATAACTGCAATTTTTAATAATCAAGTTGCTAATGTTGCAGCTCCATTTCAATCCAGTTACTATTGAAATGTTACAAATTGTTACTATCAAACTAAATTATATCCAATTTGTGAAGCCCTTGTCAAGTTTAATAAAATTCACTTGAATGAAATTAAAAGGTTTTGAGAAAAAATGACTATACAAAGATCTAATTGTGAGCTGCAATAAGTAAAAAAACAAACAAACATGTAGGAAGAATAGGAGAAAAAAAAATGGGAGATAGATGTAGAGTGGGAGGCTTTGAGAGCCCCTCAGTGTGTCTGCTTATCTCAGTGCTGATGATGATGAGTCACTGGTGAGGTTTGTTATATAACAGACCCCTCTCTCCCCTGCTTCTTCCTCTTCAGTAAGCAGGTAACTTTCACATCAGTAAGCCAGTAATAGCAGATGTGAACTCTTCCCTTAGCACAAAGAGCTCTCTCATTAAACCTGAAGATCTGCTCTTGCTGACCAGTGTTGTGAATATTTACTTATTTAATTTAATAATTAAATAATTAATTTAATTTAATTTATTTATTATAATATGTACCTGCCAAACTCAAGCAAAACTCTTCTTCCACTGTTGCATTTTCATTGTTACTTTGTGATGTTTGGTGACTCATCTGCACTCAAGATTAAAATTAGGGTAAAGATTAGGGTAAAATCTATGGTGATTTGTTGTAGATAATATTCACACTAAACATTTTCCTCTATAGCAAGAAGCTTCTGGGTTTTATCCCTGGCCAGGGCAGAGCCTTTTAAAGTTTACATGTTCTCCCTCTGTTCTTTGCCGGTGCTCTGTTTTTTTATTACAACCAAAAACATGTACAATATGTCCCCTTTAAGGCCAAGAAAACAGATGTGTAATCTCAATGGAACATTCCCAAACAATTTAAGGTAAATTTACAAAAATGAATAGGCATCCATTCATTATATTCTCTGAATGACAAATGACAGAGTTGTTTCCTCTATATAATGGTATATATATTAATATCAAAGTAGTGTAAATGAAACTAATGTCAGGGCTGTCCACTGCACCAGGCCATTGCGTGACTGAAGCTAAGTTGAAACAGTGTATTTGTCTCTGAAAAAATACAAACCAGGAATAGAAGAGGACACTGGGTTATGAAAAGAACTAAATAATTAAATACAGAAAAATGTCCTGTTGGGCTTTTATAGACAACATTTATAGATGAACTATAACTAGATGACTATGTTTATAGAAAAGAATATAGATGATTGTGCACGTCTTCTTTTTCCAAACTTTCTTTAAACTTTTAGTATTATGGCTACCTGGATAAGTGAGACCCCTACACAGACGTATTGCACAGGAATGAATACTTTTGTTGCTGCATGAAATGTTATATATGAGTCCTATTAAAAGAAAAGCTTTATGCGTGGATACAGTATCTATGATGACTTAATTTATCTGCGGCTATAGATAAGAATCAAATGCATTCAGCATTAATACAATCGTTACTTCTGCCTCATAGCATTTCCTTTGATAATTTATATCTGTGCTTATATCAATGGCTCCTGCATTATTCCTTTGTGTTCTTCTGAAGTATGACTCTGATTCACTGAATGTTGTGTAAGCTGTAGGAGCTCCAGGAGAATACTGTATACAGTGATTTCCAGGCCCACGGGTGAGCTTTAATGCTTTAAGCAGAGGCTGAGTGATATAGTGCTGTAAATAGCACTAAACAACTACTGACATCACCCAAGAGTTAATGGGCAATGGGAAAGTTATGTTGCCCTCCTCCTACAAGAATAAGAGTTATAAGACTTGAGATGAGGTGTATGTGATTATAGCAAAATTATATATGTAGGCCCAATGGAAACAGGTTTTTGAACTAAACAGGGAATTAAAAGGCTGTGTAGTTAATGGCCATTATACACACACCTTAAATTCTCTGTCTGTCTCTAGTCACTTGCTGACTGGTGGCATTATGTTTAAACTAGTTCTTATACAAGCAGTAATTGTGTAACTAATAGTCTTTGATTGAAAGACATAAACAAGATGCAGTGTTTTGGCGACATCTGGTGGTGAAATTCTTATATTGCACCTTTTCAGATCATGTGAAAACCTAAGGTAACCATGCAGGGATATGGTGTTGTTAATGAATACATTTAAAGTGAATAGGTCAGATGATGGATTTCTGTCTAAAGCGTAGAAGTTTAGTTTGTGTTTAATTTTATTATGATAGTTACATAATGTCCTAAGTCTTAAATAAGGTGTGTGCAAAAAAGAAACATGAATGTGCTTTGTCTCCAGCATTAGTCAGTTTGGCCATTATAATATAGACAATTGAAAACAACACTGATGTGTGTTTTATTTTTTTCAACTTTATTACACAATGTAGCTTTCAGTGTAAGACTGTGTTCTTATTACATACTGGAAACGCCTATGTAGATGTATGAATAATTTTTTTCTTCTAGTAAAGAAATTTCTCACTTTTGCGATGAATATGTTATTTGCATATCCATACAGATTGAAAAGAGGATGGCCAGTGAGGCTCCACCTACTCTGACTCTGATGAACCCTCAAATGTCATCTGCCGACAGCAAGAACTCCTCCACACAGCAACTCTCCATCAGTGTGTTAGTCATTTTAATTATGTGCTAAATATGATAATATGGTGATTAAAAATGAAGAATAACCAAACAGTTAGTGACCTACAAATGCAAAAATCCCTAACCTGAAAACAAGAATTTACAAACTCTACTTGTGACCTTTCAGGTGTGCTGTCCTCTACTCCTATAAGCCACGTCGTCCAGAGGAGCTGGAGCTAAGGAGAGGAGAGATGGTGGGAGTATACGGCAAGTTCAAGGAAGGCTGGCTTCGTGGGCTATCTCTACGAACTGGCAAAGTGGGCGTTTTGCCAAGCAACTACATCACGCCTGTGCTCAGGTGAAAGGCTGTGATCTCTGGCTGCAGAATGTGGAAGATGATTCAGATTGCATTTTGTATTTGTGTGGGCAGGAAGACAAGAAAAGTAGAGTTTACAAGAAAATGGCTGTAGATAAGTCTTTGTTAATCTTAATGCTTTTTTTGTAGAACATCTGCCAGACTCCTTGAGATGAAAGCAGCTAATGCGTCCTCACAGCACAACTCAGTACCTGGGAAGAAACCCACATCTACCAAGAATCCTGCTGTCGTCCTTGCCCTCGATAAAGTAAATGCTGATGGAACCAAATACCCAACAGGATATGTCCCATCTGTACCAAATGGAGCACAACATGCCATGTCATCCGCTGGTGGTGGGAAAACGTCTTTCCGTGGGGGTTCCCAAGGTTGGGACTCTGTGAGGCGCATTTTTAACCCAAACAGAGGTTAGTGCTAACTACCGACATCTGGAGTGTGAGATGCAGAAATTTGTTACAATGCCGTAAAATGTTTTCCAGGCTCAAATCAATTCAACCAAATGTCAAATATGAACGTCCCGTCCAAAACACAACACTTTGCTCAAGTTCAGGCATCTGGCTACTCACCGGCTTTGCAGAGGAAGAAAAACAGCAAAATCCTTGCTAACTGTGTCAGACCATTTGGGTGGATGAGTGAGCCTGCAGCTCCCTCTGCTGCTGCTTATTATAAAGACAGGGACTTTGCTCCTTCACAGGAGCCAACATTTCAGCAGCATCCTAATGCCCCTCCGTCAATTCTTGTCAGACCAGAGACCCTGAAGAACAGTGTAGAAAAGGTTTGTACCAGTGTCTCAAATCTGGGACTTTTATCTTAAAATATATTCAAAGTTGGTCATATTTGTTAATTAATCACCGTTTTTACATTGTCAATCTGTGTCTTATATTTTTTCAGCCTGCAAAGTCGGTGCGGTTCTTTACTGATGAAGACTCCCCACCTCTAAGACCTCGGACCTCCTCCTGGTCTGCGGGACAGGTTGCGTCCAGTAGCCGACCTGGCCCCGCTCCTCTGGAAGTATGGGCCCCATCGCTCACTCTGGGCAGGGACGGACCAGGAATTATTCTTAAAGAAGGAAAAGCTCCTATTTTTAGAAAGGGCCTAGAAACATCCGTCACAGATCTCAATTCTAATTCCCAAAAAACAGTACTGCCTCAGCCATCCTTCTCTGCTGCGTCCGCTCAGTTTAGCCCCAGCAGGTATATTGTTTTAATTGTATAACTGTTTTTATATTACAATAGAACTGATCCATTAGGTCAAGGTGACTGTTTCATTCTGGTTACCCTGCCGTCAGTCTTTGCTGTTAGCTGTGCATTTGGCCTGTAAGCAAAGAGAGTGTAGTGATAAACGCAAACATTAAGGGCTTAAATCAGATAATCAGAATTAACTTGCTTTAATGTTTGTTTTTGTCTTTTCAGACACAGAGTGACAAACACACATTTAGCTCAATCGGACTCAGAGCTCACGCTTGTTCAAGGAGAACTTGTACTTGTCCACAGACCTCGCCCTGATGGACGTTTCCTTGTTACCCAGGAAAGCAGTGGACAGACGGGTTTATTCCAAAATAACATTCTTCACATTTTGGAGAGGCTTAGCTGACTGTACAGTCACTGCCAAAGAATATATTTCTATATTTTTGGATGTTTAAACTGCTGAAGGTCTGGACTGCTGAAATGAAGAGTGCATGTTTATGTCCAAAAATTATTAATACTGCCAAATAATCCCACTGATGGTAGGTTTCTGCATATTTACTACACTACTTGCAGATTTTGCACATAATGTGATGGTGACGTGATGTTCCCTGTTAAATATTACCCATTCTTTGGTGAGTGCCTTTGTCCAGTTCCACAAACAAAGCACTTGTAAATACTATGTTTAGAGTAACTTAGATTAATGTTATATGTAAATAAAACTGTCAGAACCTCAGTTTTGTGTCATTTATCAGTTGATGCATTTAAAAGTTTTTATAAATTAAAAGCAATATAAAATGACATCTTTGCTGAATGGAAATTAATACTCTGCTAAAAATAAGGCGTCCATAACTTATTTTAGAGTTGATAATCATCTCCTGCACTAATTGCCAAGTAATCACTAAAGTAATACAATTTATTACCTTTTGTTTTCTCCGAGAACTGCTTCCCCTGCTGTTGTTTTTCAATAAATTTCCTAGCCCTGAACTGTTTATTTTTGTCATGTATTTTGTTTTTTCTTAAGGAGGCTATACCATCACATTGCCCAATTGTATTTTTCTTCTCGTTAGTTAGCGCATGTGGAAATGTTTGAAATGTGTTCTAATGCAAAATGATGTAATTTTCCCAACACCAGTGTGCAACATCATAGATGTATAGAAGGGACTTTTAAAAAATTACATGACAACAATTTGTACCATGAGAAAGCGACATGTTCAAATGGTATTTTTTACACAACTAAAAAAATTACCATTGAAGAAAATCTTTAACCTTCAGTTGGGTAGGGTCCCCACTCTTTGAAGCAATGCTGTACTAGTATCTAAAAGTAGTAGTAGTAGGCGCCCAGTTAAACCAAATCATTATTGTCCAGTACCTCGTATGAAAACATTTGAAAGGTTGGTAATAAGAATGCTAATATCACATATTACATGTTCTAGAGCCCCCACAGTTTGCTCATAACAAACCTATTGGTGTAGACTGTTTACACCAATAAGTTTGTACATTGCATTATTTCACAAACAGGTTGGGACCCAAAGGTGCGTCACGGTAAATTTTATTTGGGTCGCCACGGCATTTTTTTATTTATAATTTAGAAAAACTGGAAGCATGTTTGCAATGGTAAATTAATAAAATTAGTTGCCTTTGAAAAATAGTAATTCTTAATTAAGAATTGACAGCAGCGCAGCAAACAGCTCCGACCTGGTTTGTGCTGTGACTCACGGCCTCTGAGGCGACGGCTCACAGTCAAGCCCTATGCCATTCATGCTTTTCTGTGCCATTCATGCTTTTCTGTGCCATTCTGTTGGTGTTTAAATCCTTATGAACTCTGTGACATTAAACGGGTTGGTATGAGCAATGTATGCTGATATGAGTGGATATCACGTGTTTGTGCTAAACTATGATTGTTATAACCCACAGTGAATACTAAGTTTTTATGCAAATGTATGATTTTTTTTTCAAGCATTTATGCCATAATAGGAATCCTTATACATGCTAAGTAAATCTGAGATGTGTGCTGAGTTGATGACTACCACTGTAATTCTATTAACATTGACAATTTATGCTAAATTATGAGTCAGTTTGAGCTTTTTTCTACAATTATTCCACAACAAGTTATGTGTTGACCTAGTCATAGGCTCTTGAGTGGGACAGGGAACATGACATAGCTAATGATAAAGTATCATATTTTATAAGTGTTATTTTGGCATAATTCAATGTTTAGGCCCTATGTTAATATCTATTCACTTTTTATTTCACAATTTTAGCTGAATTAAGTTTTAAGCAGAACTAAATAAGATTTGTGCAGCCCCCCCTACTGCTTCAGTGAATCACACTGTTGTCACTTCTCTCATCGCGGCTCTGGACAACAAAAATCACCAGCACAATAGTTTTGCAAAAAGAAATGGCAAATACAGTTCAAGAAATTAAAACCTTAACTATTGTTTTACTATGCAGTAAAAGACAAAAAGCCCAGATGTAACCGCCATTTTATTGCCCTGTGGTAAGGCCTGTATTGTTTAATAGGGGTGCAATGGGCGGAAGACTTCCATATTTTTAGAATCATTGGTTTAACCAGGACAGGTGAATGTGCCCGCTGTCCCCAGAGACAGGACAGGGGTGGAGGAGTCTTGTGCTTCAGAAAATGTCGACTACAGGACTTCTGAAATCCCAATGAATTAAACTCACTCTCTATAGCCAACCCAAGCTCTTCTGTGCTTCAAAATCATTCCCTCCTGCTGTTCTGCTCAGTGATTGTAAAAAATATGGATGTCTTCCGCCCATTGCTCCCCTATTCATCAATATTGTTCTTACCACAGGGCAATAAAATGGTGGTTACATCCAGGCATTTCGGCTTGTACTGCATAGTAAAACAATTGTTTCAGTTAGCGTAAACTGACCTTTTAATCAAATAGGTCAGTAACCAAGAGGTTAATTTTGCGCTAGTCTTTAATTTCTCTAAATTTGATTGGTTAATTTGTTTCAGAGATCATCCTACTCTGGGCAATTTTTCCATCACCCATAGCAGCTCACCAAGCTTCAATGTGACATGCAGACAGACAAAAGACACTATGTGCACACTTTTTAATTCTTTTTTATTTTTTTGTTCTAAATCTTGGTTATGTTTTTTTAAATTTGACTTTTATTTTTGTAAAGCACTTTGAATGACCCAGTGTATGAATTGTGCTATATAACTGAATGGCTTTTCCCTGCCTTGTCATATGGTCTACTCTCACCAGGATGAAACAGGTGATTATGTTAGGGTTAAAATCTTTGATTTTTCTACTACATTCAACACCATTAGACCGGCTATTGTTCATGTAAAACTTAATTCTGAGGGTTGAATCATCGACAATAAACCCCTGTAAATAGATTGTAGGCAATTTGAAAGACAGGACAGATGCCATAAAAATAACAACTTGGAACATCTCCTGCAAATGGTAAATGATAATTTGAAGAGAGCTAATAAGTCAATTTCCCTTTTGGGATTAATAAAGTGGTTTAAATTTTTCAGACTTCTGTTACTACTATTGTTCTGTTAATTACTACTGTGATTTTGCACTTGGGTAGCCTCATAGATTGTAAATAAAAAGCCTATGTGGCCTATGAAGCTATTACGTCACCAGTCCATACGGTGGCGCATGCGCAAATCGACAAAGTCTTTTGACAACAAGCTATCGGATGTGACCATTTGATATGGGCACTGCGCTGGCATTTAAATTTCTTGGGTGAAGACAGAGTCAACCCATTAAACCCATAAGGACATTTAATTTGCAAAATACTCGTCGTTTTACAGTCTAACGATGCCGGTAAGTATCCGTTACTTGGTGTTTACGTTTTGCTCGCAAAGGGGTTCCTCCCTTCCTGCGACTCACTGATGTGATGCTACCCGGTTAGCATTGTTAGCTTGTTTATTAAAACCCCTTTAAACGTTGCAATACTTTGCAATTGCTTTTCAGGAAAACAAACCCCACTTACAAACGGTGAGATTTTTTTTATTTTAATTTTATTTTAACATTATTAGTTGTCGGGTGTTATAACCATGGCTTGTGTTTTTTTGCCTAGCAACCAACAAACGTAAAAGAGGAGAAGCTAGCTTTTGAGAATGCTTACTCATGTATTTTCTTCATTCTAAAAAAACTTAAGGACACGAGGCCCATGCATATATATGTGTTTTTGGAATAATTGTTGTGACAGGGAACAAGGAGCTATCAAATCGGTACACATTAAGCTAACGCCCTATAATTCTTTCTCTCTTGTACCTACAGTTTTTCAGCGGAGACACATGAATAATAATAATAATAATAATAATAATAATAATGATAATGATAAAACCAGGACACAGTTTATGGAGGCAGTCAAGTTTGAAAATACCTCATCATGTCAAGTTGATGACTTGTTAAATTGTTATACTTCAGATGTTTTAAATGTAGTAGACGCCATTGCTCATGTTAAGGTTAAGGAGGAGACAAAGGGCATAATGAAGCAATGCTCTTTCTGTCAGGGGACAGAAAAGATAATGGCAAAAAGTTGAAAGAAAATGGCATAAATGTAATCTCTTAATTCATTATGAGGTATACAAAGAAAATTTGCATATTTTCAATCAAACTTTGCAAAAAGCAAGAGAAATATTTTTCTCAGAGATCATCAACAGCATTAACAACTCGCGTGCCCTGTTTGCTACAGTGAACATATTACCAAACCTTCCAGCTCCATTTTCTCTAGAATTAGTTTCCACCACTAATGCAATGAGTTTGCAATGTTTTTCAACAACAAGGTTCAAGGCATTAAACATGTGATACAGTCCAAAGGGCATACAACAACACTGCAGCCACCTCAGAGACACTTGGTTGGATTAACACATTTTACACCAAAAAACTGTTTCCAGCCTGAGTTCATCCACCTGCTGCCTCGATGTTCTACCCACTAGATTTCTTAAATCAGTAATAAGCAGTTTGTTACCACAACTCACTGATATAATTCCTTACCATCTGGAACATTTCCATTGGTTTTAAAAACTGCTGTCATCAAGCCTCTTCAAAAGAAGAGCAGTCTTGATGCTACAGTGCTCAACAACTATCGTCCTATATCAAAGTTACCATTTTTAGGGAAAGTCATTGAAAAAGTTGTATATCAGCAACTTAATGACTCTCTATTGCTTAACGGCTGCTTTGATCCTTTTCAGTCAGGATTCAGGCCCCATCACAGACCGAGACTGCACTTATCAAAGTCACAAATGACATCTGTCTGAACACTGGGCAAAGTCTCTGTCTTAGTTCTGTTGGACTTGAGTGCCACATTTGATACTGGGGATCATGGAATCCTGTCACAAAGATTAGAGGAATGGATAGGTATCACTGGAACTTCCCTTAAATTGTTTCAGTCATATCTTGAAGACAGGAAGTACTTTAGCTCGGTTGGTAACTGTGTGTCAGGCCAAATGGCCCTGACATGTGGGGTTCTATCTTGGGACCTCTATTATTTAATCTTTACATGCTTCCTTTAGGCCAGTGAATACGCAGCAGTGATGTATTCTACCATAATTCTGCAGATGACACTCAGATTTACATTTTACTCTCAGGTGAAAATGGTCCAATCCATTCACTGTGTTACTGCATCCAACAGATTAAGGAGGCAAAATAATTTTCTCCAACTGAACAGAGACAAGACTGAACTAATCATGTTTGGGAACAAAAACAAAGAGAAAGTATCAGCAGTCACCTCGAGTCTCTTTCTCTGAAAGCTAAAACTCAGGTTAGGAATCTAGGGGTCATTATGGACTCAGACTTCAGTCAATTACATCAACAGCATTTTATAACCTTTAATAACATTTCCAAAGCCAAAAGGATAATGTCACAAGCAGACTTAGACGAACTTATCTATGCTTTTATCTCCAGCAGGTTAGATTACTGTAACGGCCTGCTCACTGGTCTCTCAAAACGAGGGTTAAGACAGCTGTTATTCAGAACGCTGCTGCTCGGGTTCTAACTAAAACCAGGAAGTGCAACAACATCACGCAAGTTTTAAAATCTCTGCACTGGCTTCCTGTTGCTCAGAGAATAGACTTTAAAACACCACTGCTGGTTTACAAGTCTCTTAATGGTTTAGAATTAGAATATATTTCTGTCATGCTAGTTGCTTATGAACCTCCTCAGACTCTGAGAACATCTGGGAGAGGCCTTCTGCGGGTGCCCAGAGTTAGAACTAAACAGGGTAAAGCAGCGTTTAATTTTGTTCAAGGGGAGGTTAAAAACCTTTCTCTTTAGCTTCGCCTACATTACAACTTAAAGTTTAACTCATCTCTTAAAATGTTTACATTTTTCTTATGTTTCTTAATTTAATTCTTGTATATTATATTTTCTATCTGTAAAGTACTTTGAGTTACCTAGAACATTAATTGTGTCAAAATTGCCTTGCGTTTGCCTTGCCTTTTCCAGAGTAATAAGCCCGAGAAGCAAGAGGTCAGTGACAATGTCAAAGTGGTGGTGAGATGTCGTCCCCTAAACCAAAAAGAGATGATGATGGGGCACAAACAGGCCGTCAGTGTGGACGAGATCCGTGGGACAATCACAGTTAACAAATTGGAGACTTCCAACGAGCCCCCGAAGACCTTCACCTTTGATACAGTGTTTGGACAAGACAGCAAACAGCTGGATGTGTACAACCTCACTGCACGCCCCATCATTGACTCAGTATTAGAGGGATATAATGGTATAACAGATACTGCATATTCCATCATATTTCCCAAGATTTTGCTGCACAAATACATTTTGGAATCTAGTATATGTACTATTTCACTTTAGCCTAGAATTAAGTTTAATATATTTAACAATATTTATCTAAAATAATTTATGTTTTATTTTCTATTTCAGGCACCATTTTTGCTTATGGACAAACCGGAACAGGAAAAACATTTACCATGGAAGGTGTGAGGGCTGTGCCAGAACTCAGGGGCATAATCCCAAATTCCTTTGCTCATATATTTGGTCACATTGCTAAGGCAGAAGGTGATACCAGGTAAGAAAACACCCAGTCAGTAAATGTCTATCAGTCAAACATTATTTGTAACAACAGCCAGAGCTAAAAAAAAAGGTAAAATTTTTTGTTAAATCAAGTTGTCAATAATGAATTCAAAAGTAGTGTAATGTGTACTTTTATTTCCAAATTACTGCTATATGAAGAAAAGTACAATAACATTTGTTTTGAAAACACAAATGAATGTGCTTGCACAGTAGCAGTTAAAATATTTATTGTAAATCTCAACTTGAACATTAATTAATCAATTAATGTAATTATTCATTCATTTTCTTCCATTTAGTCCTGTTAGGGGTCATTGAATTCTATCCCAGAAGCTTTGGGCCTTAGGAGGGGTACACTGGACAATGGCCAGTTGGTTGCAGGGCTGACATAAAAAAATCTAATTTAAATATAAAACCAAAGCTATTTGCCACTGCCAGGGCTTTAACGTTTTATCTAGTTTGTAATAGAAAAACAAGTTACTCACAGTTCAGAGTCACCATTATAACAGGCACCTTCCGAGCAACAGTAATTTAACATTTATAGATTTTATCTTTTTTTACTTTGACTGTTTATTTATTCATAATTTTTACCAACTTGTAGCTTATGTCATTGTGTGTTGGGTCTATATTAATTTAATACATAAGATGATGAGATAAATGTTTTTTTTTTTTTTTTAAACTTCCCCCTGTTCACTGCTTATCTTTCTGTTTTTAAATATTTTAAGTTAATTTGAATTGCAGATTGCTAGTCCAGCTTTATGTTTTCCTGCTACGTATTTAAAGCCTAAATAATAAAAAAAAATCAAATTAATAATTAATTTACAATGTGGACTTATTTGGAAGCAAGTTGAATTTCTGTGTGCATTTGTCAACTGCTCAGAGCTCACTTTTCACATGGCTCGCTCTGCTCCTCTGAGCTACACACACACTGTTGTCTTTCAGCACAATATGCTGCTTACATTTATGTTGTAAATGGGTCATAAACTCTTGGTTTCATTCTGACTGTACTTTGAGCAAAAAAAAATGCTACTATCTCAATGACAAGTGTAAAAGCAGAAAAAAATAAGCCAAGTTGAAGGTTATTAACTTCTTTATTGTTGCACATGTTTGGATGCATCCAAACATAAAATAATTGTTGTTGTTAATTAATGCTTTAACGTAATAATAATGCATTAACTTCCCAGCCCTAATCACGTACCTACGATGACACTCAATGTTTCAGAATTACCAAATCATTTATTTTAT
Source organism: Neodontobutis hainanensis (assembly GCA_024349245.1). Lineage (NCBI taxonomy): Eukaryota > Metazoa > Chordata > Actinopteri > Gobiiformes > Odontobutidae > Neodontobutis > Neodontobutis hainanensis. Next base: position 4,026,794 of record JALDNG010000003.1, on the reverse strand, counting down.
TGTACATATTTCACTTATATCTTTTAATTCTGTAGGTTTTTGGTTCGCGTTTCATACCTTGAGATATACAATGAAGAGGTGCGAGACTTGTTGGGTAAAGATCAGATGCAGCGGCTTGAGGTAAAATGTTACAATTCAGATCTCATTATGAACAATTATCTACTTTTAGTATCCTTTGTTTTTAATTAAACTTTACAATAAAATTAAATTTACCATGACAGGTTAAGGAAAGACCAGATGTTGGAGTATATATTAAGGACCTCTCCGGTTATGTTGTCAACAATGCAGATGACATGGACAGGATTATGACACTTGGACACAAAAACCGTAAGCATCTACACTTAACATTCATAACCTAATGGATTTTTCTTTGTTTCTTTTAATAACATAAAACTTATATCATAACTAAAGAAGTGCAATTGTAGTACAACATTAATAAATAGCTTGTAATGTAACAAATGCTAGTAGCAAAACGGTTAATGTTAGAATTGTCTTGTTTCTGTCTTAAGGATCTGTTGGGTCCACAAATATGAATGAACACAGCTCTCGTTCTCATGCCATCTTCACCATTACTATTGAGTGCAGTGAAAAGGGCGTTGATGGAAATCAGCATGTGCGCATGGGAAAGCTTCATCTGGTTGATCTTGCTGTATGTATTTTAGTAAATACTAAATGTGATTTGCTGCACTGGATAAATGGCTTCCATTCTCTCTGAATGCTTCTTCCTCTACAACTCTTTCCAAACAGGGTTCAGAGCGACAAGGTAAAACAGGGGCCACTGGTCAGCGGTTAAAAGAAGCCACAAAGATAAATCTGTCTCTTTCCACTCTGGGTAATGTTATCTCCGCTCTGGTGGATGGCAAGAGCACACATGTGCCCTACAGGAACTCCAAACTTACCCGCCTCCTGCAAGATTCACTTGGTGGCAATTCCAAGACCATGATGGTAATGTGACATAATTGATGAACGATGACATGCAGCCCACATAGATTTATCTTGTGATACATATTTGTGTATCATTACATACAATAATTTCTCTTCTGTTCATTATGTTTCTAAATCAAGTGCCAAGTTGTTACTTATCAAATGAACTATGACCTTTTATCCACCAGTGTGCAAATATAGGCCCCGCTGACTACAACTATGATGAGACCATCAGCACCCTGCGCTATGCCAACAGAGCTAAAAATATCAAGAACAAAGCCAGGATCAATGAGGATCCTAAGGATGCTCTACTTCGCCAATTTCAGAAAGAGATTGAGGAGCTGAAGAAGAAACTAGAGGAGGGTGAGTACAGTTTATTGGAAATACAAAAAAATATACAGTACATGTAAATCTTTGACATGTTATTGATACAGTGGTGGTGTTTTGCCTTTTATTATCTGTGACACTTATTATGTTTTGCTATATGTTTAATGTGCTGTGCTGATTTGGGATGTGCCTGTTTAGGAGAGGAGATCTCTGGCTCTGAGGGTAGTGGGTCTGAAGAGATGGATGAAGGTGAAGAGGAGGCTAGTGAGGCTGGAGGCAGACGCAGAAGAGGTAAGATTAATTGCAACTGTAAAACTTTTTGTTTAGATAATTCTCTTATCTATTAATTTGTATTAGTCAGCACCAGTTGACTAATACAAATTAAGTTGTGGTTAACATTTAGGCGCCACAGCATTTCCTTGATAACTGTAACGTTTGTCTCATTTAGGACTTTCCGTTGCATTGCTACTATAGCCCGCTGATTAGTTAGTTTCACATTAAATAATCTGTTAAAACCTTCAAGATCATAGAATTAGACAGCTAAAGTAATGTAAATCTGTTGCTGCTCCTATGAGTAGGACACCAAGTGTGCATGTACTTCACCCACAGCTGCTACTTTAAAAATCCCCTCTCTCTCTTACCTGTGGGTATGTGTCTATTTCTGACATTAACAGCAGAAGCTCAGAGCTTTTCTTTTCAATATATCTGCTTTTAGAGAATAAACCTCAGGCTAGTGAGTTGGTAGAAAGCAGCTGCTTTCTCAATCAAGCCCTTTTCACAAATTCACCTAATCTTTACTTTGCTTGTTTTATATAAGATTTTGCTTTTGAATATACACATAATTCTCAAAACACATGCTGGCTTCCCATATAAACATCTTTGATTATTTTACAACCATATTCCCCTCTCTACTGCATATTCTTCTCATTGTTCCAAAGGTACAACTAAAAGCGAAATGGGAAGTTGTATATTTGTCTATGCATGTAGGTGTTTGACAGGGGATTTCATGACACATAATCAGTGTCATTATTTTTTGACGGCATTTGCAAAATGAAACATTAAAAACACACTTGGCGGGGACAAAAAACAATGTCAATTTAGCTTTTAGTACTTCTTGCCCTGATAATGTTATTTGTAAATTATGTTTTCTTAGAGATGCAACAATTCATTTACATTGGGTTTGTTCTTTGCGAAGTGTATTTTCCTCAATTGCTTTTATTTATTTTTTTTAAACATTTCTCATCCACTCTATATTTCCTCACTGTACATTATATATAAACAGAGTTTGTAGAGCCAAAAGAGATACCAGTATAATGTCTTATTCTTTGTGTCTCTCCTTCTTTCCTGTCCTTGTGGTTCAAATGCTGCCTGTCTGAAATGCTATACACTTCTTTTATTGAAGAAGAAAGAGGTTGGTGTAAGAACCTGTCCTGTAGAAATATGTCTGTCCAGGTGGCTGCTGCATTTTCTTGGAGCAAACCGTGTAACAAATAGAGTTGTTATAACATCACAAAATTAACACGTTTCTCATAAAAAAAAATCTGATTTTTGCTTATACTAACAAATTCTTTGCTTCAGTTTGTTTTTGTTTTGTTTTTTAGGTCGGACCTCATTTACAGTCATGTAAATGTTAATCATGCAGATGCTCAAATTTAAAATAAACAGGAATATATTACATTTTACCTTATTCTAACCTTACAAAGAAAAAAAGCTTTTTTGTCAATGCGAAAATAACCACTTTAACTATATGTTACCGTCTTTCTGTTAGGGAAAAAGAAGGTTTCTGCCGATAAGATGGTGGAAATGCAAGCAAAGATTGAAGAGGAAAGAAAGGCTTTGGAGGCCAAGCTCGATATGGAGGAAGAGGAGAGGAACAAGGCAAGAGCAGAGCTGGAGAAAAGGGAAAAAGACCTGCTCAAAGCTCAGTACGTTTGTCAAAAGATCCACCTCAGTTAAAAGATTTACAGATTTGCATAAAAGATTCCCTTATACATTATGTCCTCAACATGTTCTTTTTAATTCATAACAGACAGGAACACCATCTTCTGCTGGAGAAACTTTCAGCCTTGGAGAAAAAGGTTATTGTTGGTGGGGTTGACCTTTTGGCCAAGGCTGAGGAACAGGAGAAGCTGCTGCAAGAGTCCAACAATGAGTTAGAAGAACGTCGCAGGAGAGCCGAGCAGCTGCGGAAAGAGCTGGAAGAGAAGGAAGTAAGCCTCAATCAAGTTCTTTAACTTCATACACACTGAATAGAGCCACTGCTCACAACAAGTGTTTAGAGAAAGACCGTTTATCCATATAAACTGAATTTATTATTATTCTAATCCTAAATTAACTTAATCAAATTTGATTTTTGCACTGCTCTAGCATGCTGATGACAGGACATGACGATGTTACCTAGATGTGATGGTAATCTTAGCAATGTTGTGTGGTTGGAAATTGTGGTTAGACATGTGGCTTATTATTACGATTAGTTTGCATATACGTAGCTGAAGCGTTAAAGCAAATTATTTAATTTTGATAGAAGGCAACAGTTTTTACTCCTCAGCTATCCAAGAACTTAAGACTCAAGCCCCTATCCCACTGCCCCACCATCTTAAATAGCTTTTAGTCAATTTAAAAAAATATATCTTTTAAGCATTTAAATTAAAGTTTTTACATTACTATTTATTGTTTTACATAATTATATATTTTTTTTTTTACTAATACAAAAACCCAATTGCGTGTGTACGGGTGAAAGCATCTCTAGGAGAGCTGTTTTAAAATTAGGTTGTAATGTTCTCAGTGCAATGACATGCTATTCTATGAAGAGATTCTATTCTATTAAATGTTCATGAACTTTATGTAATTGTGTGAAAAATTCTTACTTATATTACTCAGATAAGCAGATAAGCATTAACTTTCATTGTTGTAAAACAGCAAGAGCGCCTGGATATTGAAGAAAAGTACACTAGCCTCCAGGAAGAAGCTCAAGGGAAAACAAAGAAGTTAAAGAAAGTGTGGACCATGCTGATGGCTGCTAAATCTGAAGTAAGCCTAACATCTGAAATAGGGGTTTATGTGACATTGACTCATTCAGAGCTGGACAGTTTGTGGTGTGAGAGTACATTATGTGTAAACCTAGTAGAATGATTATATGTGTTTAAATGTAAGGTTTAATACTTTCATCCCTTATTTGGTTCTTGAATAATCTTGTTTTCTGTTGTTTTTATTTTCCTTGTTAGATGGCCGATTTGCAGCAAGAGCATCACAGAGAAATTGAGGGCCTACTAGAAAACATCCGCCAGCTGAGCCGAGAACTCCGGCTTCAGATGCTAATCATAGACAGCTTTATTCCACAAGAATACCAGGTCTTTATGGAATATTAGCTGTGATTTACACATTTCTGAAGTTAGTAATTGCCTGTTAGATTTACTTTGTATTGAATTTTTTAGGAGATGATAGAGAATTACGTGCACTGGAATGAAGACATTGGAGAGTGGCAGTTGGTGAGTTTACTTGAGACAAACTGTCGCAAGTTGAGTGTGTAGACTGATTATTTTAACATGGATGGTATTTTCTTTGAACATTATCATTCCAACATTTATTTCAGAAATGTGTGGCATACACCGGAAACAATATGAGAAAACAGACCCCTGCACCAGACAAAAAAGAAAAAGATGTAAGTTATTTTCCCATTTTACTACTTAAGGCGAGATACTACATGTGACTAAAATTTACAAATGAGAAGGTACCCTGAGAAACTTCTCCAGTTTATTACTGGATTAAACATAAGAAACTTGTTTTACAAGTTTAGTGTAAATTAATGTTTGAATATGCAAATTAGTTATTATATTCTTAAATGTACACTAATTTACATAGCTTTTCAAAAACAAACCTGGAAAGCTCATGTTAGATTGCTAACTTTTCGTGATTTCAGGTGCAAGTAGGTGACAAAATGTAATGAAATAACCACCTTAATATGAAAAGCTTATAAAATAAAAGCTTACATGTTAAGTCTCAAAGTTGACCACTGCTTGAAAAAACAATGTTTTTACCTGTAGTGAGTGTCTCGCCTTAAAGGGCCAGATCTACTAAGAGCTACAATAGCAGGTGCTAAATTGTGAGAGAAGTCATAGTTATTTACACTCTGGAGAAAACACCCAATTTTACTTATTTTATTTGGAGCAAAATCAGCTTTGCATTTCTTCTGCACCTGTGAGAAACCCTAACCTCAGGTGCTCCCGGATAATAAATCGGTTGGCCCCATTTTTATGCAGACTATGCACTTTTACTCTCGTTTAACAAACCTTTTAGTAAATCTGGTTTGTTTATACATAATGTGTGACAAATTTTATTTCTCTCTCCCCTTCAGCCATTTGAAGTAGATCTGTCCCATGTGTACCTTGCCTACACCGAGGAAAGCATGCGCCAGTCAATAATGAAACTGGAGAGACCCAGAACTTCCAAAAGTAGTAAGAGTGGACGTCCCAAGACTGGACGAAGGTAATGAGTTTAAGCCTCACTATTTTGATGTGAAATGAATTAGTAATATTAATAATATAGGAATTCAAATGGTTTACAAAGGATTATTTATTGGGTGACACTGAAGTTGCTCTTGTGTAATGGAGGAGATTCAGGTGTCCTTATAGTAATTTATTGCCCTATATGTATAGTCCTATTTTCTTTACCTCTTTGTGGCACTATCAAGAATATCAGTACAAATGACTAAGAACAGTTTTTATTATTCATGGATACTTGGTATGCACTTGTTTAAGAGTTTACAGTTATAATGGTTAGCTTTAATTCAAAGAAATGCTTCCTGCAGTGGTTGATAACAATTATCATGTCCTCATCTCTACACAGGAAAAGATCAGCAAGGCCAGATGCTGTGATCGAATCTCTTCTGCAGTAAAGGCAAACAAACCATAATAGTTTAAACGTAATTTAAAATAGTATTTAAATACACTGTATATCACTTGCAATGTTTTAAATGTGAAGGACAGGAATAAAGTATAGACCTTGTGATTTGATCCACAGCTAGGGTACTTGTTATTTCTATTATACTAAGACTTTCCAAATTGTTGAACCTACAAGGTTGCTTTGAACATGCATTGTTGGCAGCATTACTAGAAAACACTACACAGTACACAATTATTTTGCAACCTACCATAAACCCATCACACTAGAGGATACAAGTGTTTTTCTTTCTTTTTTTTTTTTTTTACTTTTCCTTATTAAATAAGATTTTGTTCAGGTGATCACCTAATCAGCACTGCATTCAGTAGAATGAGGTGTGCCTGTGTTGGGATTCAACATTGGAAGAGATGCTGACTTTAGAATGAATTGCAGTGGTCTCTTAATTTTTTTCCAGAGCTGAATAAAGAAAAAAATATTTCTCGATTCTAAATATGTTGACGATAAACATGGTAACTATCATTTTTATATCTTGAAGTAAGTGAAAAGTGTGCAGATCTTCTCTTTCTGTTGGTCAAGCATGCCAGTGCCATGTCCTCACACTGAAATATACTGACTTGTACAACACACAGGCTGCTGTATGCCTTATGTAATGCACTAGGAGCACATGTAGTTTTATCATTTTGTAGACTGACTTTTGTTTTGTATTATGATATGGGTCAAATGTTTACATACACCAAACTGCAGATGTTTTATTTATTAAATTATTTTCCACCTTTTAGCTCACATGTTTGTTAATAAATAGTTGACATTCCCTGTTTTTACGTCTTTGTCTCTGTTTCTTATAATGTATCCTGTGTGGATGCAGAGTGGTAGTGGTGGTGGTAGTGACGGCTGTGATAATTAGTGAATGGTAGTGGGGACAATGATGGTGGTATTGATGGTGATGAAGGTGATGTTGACAATAGTTGGTCATATTGACATAGTGGTGATGTTTTTCTGTTTTGAGAATGTAGTGTACTGTAGTTGTATTTGTGTTTTTGTTTTTTTGTTTTTTTCTGTTTTATTGTGATACGTTGCTATTTTAGTTTGGATGTTAAAAGGAGTACGCAAATAAGTCCTGACTTCAGCCTACACTGTTTCAGTTTATGCGTATGAAAGTGTTGTTTTATTGTTTTTTTTTATTTTATTTTATGTGGACTGATAGAAACTAAACTGAATGTGGTTACAGTATAAAAACAAAACTTCCTGCTTTTAGTGTAACACAGGGTTGTTTTTTAAAATGACAGTCACCAAAATTCAAACTTTACAAACCAACCATTTCATAATTTATTTTTATGTATACCATAAATACCAAAATAATATTTGTAAGAAAATAAATTACTGTTTTAAATAAATACAAATAAATAATGTATACATTAACCATTGGTACATATTACACACTAAATTCTGTGTGTAACACGGGTATTATTGTGCAAAGCATCATTTGTACAATTATAGATTAGATCGAGCAGTTTCTTGACATTTGTCCAAACGGTTTTCTCATTGATGTTTTCACATGTAGTATTCTAAAAAAAAAAAAGATTGAGACATGAATAACTGCACAGAAACCAACATGATGGGGATTAAACAGGAAATATATACAATGTAGGAGATAATATATATATACTAGGCAAAATGTGTAGTTTGTGTCACCTTATTGTAAGCGTGCAACAGACGATAGAGATTATTCAAACTCTTGTCTCTTTCTGTGATATTTAAGGACTTTTCAGCAAAACAGAAGAAGCCGTCCTGCAAAAAAGGCAGAGCCAATAAATTTTTTTTTATCTATTTAGACAAATATAAAAGTATAAGTAAAAAATAAAATAAAAACTTACCCCACATTCTTCTTGTGCTATTTGCACCTTTAGATTTGATGTCTTCAATGACAAGGAAATAATATCAGCATAATACATTTATAAACTAACAAATCAACAAGTAATTAGTTGTCCTACCTCGTTTATCTTTTTGAAAGCATCTAATATAGCATTCAGTATTTCTTTTTGTTTATGTCTAATTGGTGTTCCATAGAGTATTGAAGAAAACAACACTAGTCCCAAACTGTAGATAATTAAGCTCTTCATGACTTAAAAATGAGCCAACTGCACTCTCAAGAAAGTCTCAAACTGTTATTTCTGTGGCATCATAAGCTCACTTATAAACTACAGCTTGAGATACATTGGAGCGGAAAGGACCAAATAAGGAGGGATGCAATGGTAAGCAGATGTCTATCATTTTGGTCTATCAGTCTTCTGGTGAGGTTTACTTATCAATAAAATTATCCCTACAATCACTTGCTGTAATGCAACTTACCCAAGACTTTCCTAAGGTGGAACAGAAAAATCTTATTGATATTTAGAATTTGTAACAGATTAAGAATATATACAGAGATAAGATTTTTTTTTACAACTCATCTGGTTGTGAGCGTGTTTCCCCAGTTGTGACATGTCAAAATAACACTTGTGTGGGCATGAGTAATATTTTGAGTCAAAATTTACCTTTTACTTCAGAGGAAGAGGTGACTATATCTAAGGAAGCTTTCTTTCTGTTCTAGTTTATTCCATATCAGCTTTTTATGTAGGCTTTTGTAAAGTTTAATAATATGCTACCAAGTGTGTAGTGAAGTGTGAAGTTAAAAAGTTTGCATAAGTTACAAAGCATAAATTTTTTTAGTTTACTTGACGTTTGCACAAAGGATCATACAGACTAGGCCTACAAGAAAAGATCAGACTTTATTTATTGATCCCACAGAGGGGAAATTCACTTGTACAGCAACTCTTGGTCAGGTAAAGTGCATAAAGTAAAATGAAGGTGTGCATGCCATAGAATAAAAAAAATGTATATACAGTTTTTTTTAATAGAATGAAATATGAAAGTTAAATTAAACAAATACAAAAAGCTATCTATATATAAATATTCACAAAGAATTGAATTGATATTTAAAATTGTTAATAAAAAACTGGACATTATTCTTACATGTGTGAATTATAAAGTCTCACGGCAGTAGGTAGGAAAGAGCTGCACGGAGGTGTCTCAGTCTGCCGCTGAAGGAGCTGCTCAGAGCCTCCACAGTCTGGTGCAGGGTGTGTGAGAGAGGGTATACTGTGTGTAGTGTTAAAATAAACTCACAACAAGCCACTGATTAAAAAATACTGTTTATAGAGTCAATAACTCGAATACTGTTTTGAAATAGCATACTTCTCAATTACTTATTTAAATTAAATTTTTGGTGGTTTTCGGGTCCATTTTATTTTAATAAGTTACATCGATGAACGTCAAAATCAAATAGGACAACGTTTATTTACAAAACGCACAGTTGATTCTGCGGCCTTCAAAACAATCCAATTTTAACTTTGCATCAGAAACTGGTTTCATCCTCAGCAGCAGAGCCAGAGCATCCGAAGAATTTGGCCAATCGGAAAGCACACGAGCTTTAGGCTGGATGCGCCATTTTACTGCGTCCACCGCCATCCGCCAAGATGGTCCCCCTGCTTTGTCTCCTGTAACCGGAGAGGTTTCGTTTATCAGGAGAACCTCTTGCTTCCGTGACATCGGAAACACAGACTACTGCATTACCTTTGTCGCAAATGGTACCTCTGTCATTTAAGAAATGACTGCAATGAAAAGCGGGTAAGGTTCCCAGTGGTGGCATGACAAATATAATTCTGCGCTGATCGCAGGGCTAAATTTGCTAGCGTAAAGCCGGGCCATGATTGCCTAGCTGCTACCTAACTCGTTTGGCTAGCTGACTTGTAGCTTTTAGCCGCGCAGCCGGCAATGTCCATGTTCCTACACATCTAAGTTGACTTCGTTGCACTTATAATTGCAACATGTCAGTCAGTGTATAAGTCACATTTGTATAAAAGCGCTGATTAAAATGCCGTTGATTGGCTTTAACTGTAGTGGATAGAATGTGTATTGCTACTTTGGATGCTAGCAGATGGTGCCAACCGACTGTTAGCTCTTTGCTTCGTGTCATGGCATTGTCAGAGCCAGGAACCTGAGCATACATACAGGACCCGTGCATTACAGGAATCAAACCATTATAAATGTATCTATACAAAAAAGCAACAACAACAAAAAAACACTAAGGGCTTGCAAGAGTTTCTCAACGCAAACATGCTGTTATTCAGCCTTAACTTGGTTTTAGGGGTAGTCAGGTGTTTAGTGTTTTCAAAACATTGCATGGATACGCTATGGCTAAAGAAGAGCGCACATTTCTGCACATGTTTCCATTTCGCGCCCCGTTTCTAAGAGGGCGAGTGGACGCTTTTGTTCTCCTGACTCATTTTGGACATACTTCTTTAGTTGCTGTTGTCAATTGAAAGATGGTTCAGCGCACCCAGATGTAATCAGCACATCACGATTACACAAAATGTGAAATTAACCAGCGGAGTCTGCCTCACAGTTGTGAACGAGTGTGACTTGCATTTAGTTAGATTAAATCGTGATTACTCCATTTCTGATTATATCAGTTACTGCAAATCACCCTTTTATTGGTTGAAACAAATACATTCGCTCTACTTTGAGACAGCTTCCAAAGTTTACCATGCTTCTATGTGTTCAGTCGGCTGATACAAAAGCATTTTAGTCTGGAAAATTCTAGTTAAAAAGTTTTAACCATCTTTATTATAGCTAGTCAATAAAAACAGTTAATGTAAGGCTCAATATGCAAATGCAGCAAAGAAACAATCTCAATTGATCATATTAGTTTGAGTTTATTGACATATGATAGATTAAAGTTTATATATTGCATAATAATAAATATGTTTTTTTTTCATCTTTGCTTAGGTAAAATGAATGTGGCTTCTTCTGATTCAAACATAAACCAAATGGCTGAACAAACAGAGGAGGTATGCTTTACTTTTAGACCAGGTATATTACTAAAAATCTATGTAGTAATCTATATTCTGAAATGTTTTTGTCCCTTTGACCCAACTCCTGTGCCAGTTTATTTAATGTTTTTTTCATTTTGCCATTTATTCTTCAGCCTTGTGGTTCAGAAACTATGAAGCCATCCTCTTCTCGTAACAAGAGGTTAGGAGCTGTTTTCTGTTACATTCTTTGCACATTTTCTTTAGACAAATTATAAACCTTTACAGTCCTTTGTTCTTAATTAAGAAAGTCCACCACAGTGACCAAGCACACTGGACTAAATGAGTCTGATGCCTCGGCTCAAAGTGGAAACGAAGGTGCCACATCTGACAATCCTTCAGAAAGTAACACAACCAGTGCATCAAAAGGTATGGTGCACCATCAGTGACTTGTGGTTATTGATGGAGCAAATGCAGAAAACTTTTATTTTTTTTTTATTTTGTAGCAACTTTAGTGATGAGGCCTGCTGGAAACGAGAACAAAGGAGCCATGAAGCTCAGAGTGGATGTCAAACAAAAGCGTAAAGGTTACACATTTTGTAATAGCTCATGACCAGAAGTGACTGTGTGCATACCTCTGCAATGTAAATAATCTGTGTTTTGTCTCTTCACAGATGATACCCTGCCAAAGAAAGTCAGCTGCACAGGCTGTGGGAAGCAAGTTAACCAGTTTCTGTCCAACTCTGTATATGAACACCCTGTGCTTAAAGTCCTAATTTGTAAGGTAGGAATTTTTGAATCTATGAAGAGGTTCCACCCATTCAAGGTCACAGCATCCGTGTTTATCAAATTGTTTTTCTTTTTAGTCATGTTACAATTACTATACAAGTGATGACATCAGCAAGGACTCTGATGGGATGGATGAGCAATGCAGGTCTGAAATATGTACACTGTAGATGTATATACTTGCATACGTAAATGTAAATGTACATATGTAAATGCATTTAAGTGGTAAGCTCTTAACTGGCTTTCGCAGGTGGTGTGCTGAGGGAGGAAAGCTCATCTGTTGCGACTACTGCAGTAATGCTTTCTGCAAAAAGTGCATCATCCGCAACCTGGGACGAAAAGAACTGTCACTCATCACAGATGAAAACTCAAAGTGGCATTGCTACGTTTGCAGAGCTGAACCCCTACAGGATCTCGTTGCCAAGTGCCACCGCATTATGGAAAAAGCTCAAGGATGTGTTAAACAAAATAAAAATGATAAAACTGAGGAGCCTGAGAGAAAGAAATCCAAAAGCAAGCCAGGAAAAGAGCACAAAGCAGTTGTCAATGGAAAAGAACAGCCTGAAACCTCAGGGACCATGACATTTTCTTACAAAAAACTACAAGTACCCAAAGAACTTATAAAGAAAACTAAAAAGCTTGTTGAAACTACAACTGGTCTGAACAATACTTTCATCCAGTTCATACAACAGACAGCAGAAGAACAGACGGATTACTCTGTTAGGTATCGGCATTTGAGAGCTTTCAAAGCAGTACTTGCTGATTTGAAAAAGGCACACGGTGCTTTGGAGGCAGCACTAGAACCTGAATTTAGAAATATGGAGTTACAGAATGGTAATGAGATCTTGCCTTGTGCAAAGAAAACCATGGGGGATGTGCTCCTAGTCAAAAAAGATGTAGACCATGCAACTGATGCCTTAAACGAGAAGGCCGCCGTTGAGCACCCAGTTCGCGACAACAATCGTGCATCTGTTGCTGAGGAAACAATTGAGGACCATGATCATGCAGCTGCCTTCGAGGAAACGATGGAGGAACATGATCATGCAGCTGCTGCTTTGGAAACAATTGAGGACCTTATTCATGGAGCTCCTGTCGAGGAAACGGTGGAGGACCATGATCATGGAGCTCCTGCCGAAGAAACGGTGGAAGAACATGATCATGCAGAGGCTGCCGAGGAAACGATGGAGGACTATGATCATGGAGCTGCTGCTGAGGAAAAGATGGACGACCATGATCATGCAGCTGCCGCCGAGGAAAAGATGAAGGACCATAATCATGCAGCTGCTGATGAGGAAACAGTGGAAGAACATGACCATGCAGCTGCTGCTGAGGAAACTACGGAGGACCATGAGCATGGAGTTGCTGCTGAGGAAACTATGGAGGATCATGAGCATGCAGCTGCTGCTGAGGAAACTATGGAGGACCATGAGCATACAGCTGCTGCTGAGGAAACTATGGAGGATCATGAGCATGCAGCTGCTGCTGAGGAAACTAAGGAGGACCATGAGCATGCAGCTGCTGCTGAGGAAACTATGGAGGACCATGAGCATGGAGCTGCTTCTGAGGAAACAGTGGAAGGCCGTGCAGCTAATGATCAGACAGTGGAGGACAAAAATTACTTTGAGAATAAGAAAGTAGCAGAGACAGCAGAGAAACTAGTCCAAGAAAATAAAGAAATTGCTTCTACTAAGAAAAATAAAAAGGACAATGAGAATGTTTCAAAGTTGGTCGAATCAAAAATCAACCAAACCATTCCCCAGATTACAATTAAAACAGAGAATTGTGATGAAAACTTTGAGAACTCTGGTGAAATGTCACTTGATCAAGACATTTTGGCAGTCCCCCCTTCAGTTCCTGAGGAGCTTTTTCAAATGGTTGAGAGTCTGGCTGATTCTTCCAAACTTGCACATACAGATGCCGATGTGTTTACAGAAGCTGATAAAAAGTCAAGTAAAAATCCTTCTGACTCTCAACGCTTGCAGCCCAAGGTCAAGAACCTTATAGTAAAACTGACTCCTGTGCCTATTGTAAAGACAATTGAGTCTCGGTTGTCCAAGTCAAAAAACAAAGACAAAGAGAAGTTGGTCCCATGTAAAAAGGAAGAAAGTGGGAATAACGATGGGCAAGGCATAAATCCGCAGCGTAGCCACCACTCAAGTCGTGTAAAGACTACTCCTTTAAGGAAGCAGGCAGGGACCAAGGGCAAGGAAGACTCCTCTGATTCAGAGTCTGAAGAAGAGAGAAAGATGAAAGCCAGGTCTTCATGTAAATCAAAACGCAAGAAAAAAGATGAGAAGAAGGTAGAGTCTTCTTTGTCAGAGAAAAAGACACTGGACTCTGACTCCGATGAAGTTCCAAATGTACTTCTAGAGAAAGCTGTTGAAGACAACAGCTCAGATGAGGACCAGAAAAGCAAGAGTGCCAAGAAGCGTTTATTTAAATTTAACAACACATCCCTTTCTTCCAAACGGAAGAGGAAATCTGAAAGCTCCGATTCAGACAATAAAGACAATAAAAGCAAAGCTCCATCAAAGAAGAAAAGACAAAATAGCTCAGATTCCTCTGTTTCAGAAAAAGAGGACACAAAGGTGGGAAAATTAAAAAGAAGGTCAAGTCGTGTTAAAAAACGGGAAGAAAAAAATGATGAAAAAATAAAATCTCCAGAAAAGAAGTCTAGTGATCGTAAAAGGTCCTATGAAAAGAAACGCTCTGGCAAGAGTCCTAAGGTGACCTCAAAACTCCAGTCATCATCTAGTGAGGAGGAGGAGGAGCAGGCTGATGGCGACTCTGCAGAGGACAGCGATGAGCAGAAGATAAAGCCTATAGTGGAGAATGTTGTTGAGGGAAGTGGGCAATTCCATCAGTCCTCAGGTAGTCTTGTTAGTTATTCTTGGTCCACATATGTATTTATGTTCAACACACTTCATTAACGTAATGTGTTTGCTTTGTGAAGGGGATGAAGTTGATGACAAACAAGTCTCTCAGCCATTTGAAGATGATGATGATGATCCAGAAAACAGGTACTTTATAACAGCCAATGATGAGCTCCCTTAAGAGTATTTTTTTTCTTTCTAGAAGAGTGTTCAATTGGTTTCTCTGTTTTGAATTCACTGTATGCCAGTATTCTGTGTACTAAATGTGTTTGCCTTAAGTTGGTACATATAAGCATGATTACATTTGTAAATCTTTCCCTAAACAAAATGTTATGAATACTTTTATGTATAAACTTGAACTGAGTTTGTGTGTGTGTTCTTTTTCTGGAAGAATTGCAAAGAAAATGCTGCTTGCAAAAATAAAATCCAACTATTCTTCTGGTGCTGAGAGTTCATCTGATAATGAAGGATCAGAAAAGGAAGAACAAAAATCTACCAATAAAGTAAAAGATGAAGATGATGATGAGGAAGCAGGTAGAATACACAGTTTATTTACACACGTAACCACGCCTTGTATATTTGAATTTTTGTGTGTTTTGCATTAATGCTTAGTAACATTTTAATTTTTTTAAAGATACTGACGATACAGAAGATACAGAAGACTCAGCTTCTGATATTGATGTGAAGAAAGGTGGTCGGCGTCACAAACTCCTCCGTCACAAACTGTCACTGAGTGAAAACGAATCGGGGGAGGAGAAAGCTGCAAAGAAAGACAAAACTATAGGGGCCAAAAAGAAGACAAAGAAGACAGGTTACTTAAAATTCTTCCTCTGTGCCATTTATCTTACTCATGCAAATATTCCAAGGCCTTACGAACTACCTTCTATTTTTCCCCATTTATCAGTTGACAGCGATGACTCTGCAGACTCAGACTTTGAGAAGTCGGACTCCAGCGCAGAATCGGATTTAAGTGAGGCATTGAGTGATTCAGAGAAAGAGGGCAAGCGAAAGACAAGGTGTGACCAACAATTTTCCTCCCACTAATTATACTTCACTTATTTAAAATGCTGTCATGTATATTTATTTAGATGTATCTATATTCATAGATCTGCCAAAAAGAAGGACGAGGAGAAACGGAGAAGTTACAAGCAGCAGAAGAAGAAACGACGCAGGATCAAAGTTCAGGATTCATCTTCCAGCAATGAGAAGGTGAAGACATACACCTCTGTAACTGTGGCTAGTCAAGTCATGACACATAAAATGCATTTGGACTTACCCTAAGGTGTGTCATAAAGATTTTCGAGGGTATACCAATTATAGTGTTGCTAGGTTACTGGTCAGAGAAATGTGAGTTTTTAATAATTTTTTTTCCCTCAGGATCAAAGTGTTTAACTGCTCATTTTTACAGAGTGGAGAAGAGGGGGAGGACGATGACGACCCAGATGGAGAAGAACGCAAAGGGCGCAAAAAGATTCGCAAAATCTTGAAAGATGATAAGCTGCGCACTGAGACGAGGGATGCTCTGAAGGAAGAGGAGGATAGAAGGAAACGAATAGCAGAGAGAGAAGCACTCAGAAAGAGACTTAGAGAGGTAAAAACACAGTGTGGTATTTCCTTTACAGGCAAAACACTGTGGGTGCAGAGTCTATTTTATTATTAAAGGTTCAACCTTCTTTGGTATACATTTTTCTTTCTAATATTTATTTTTACCTGGCTTCGTGGCTCTGAGTAATTGATATACTGCAGTAAAACGTAATGACTGTTGTATAAAGTTCAGTTCAAATGTCAGCTGTCAACATTTTACTAAGAAGCACTTTAACTATTGTTTTTGTTAGTTGGGAGCAAGCTATGGAAAAAATTGTGTAGTTTTCATTTAGACTCTGGGAATTTTTCTTTAGGTTATTGAAGTGAAGGAGTCTTCCCAAGTGACCTGTCCTATTACCACTAAACTAGTATTGGATGAGGATGAGGAAACTAAGGAGCCTCTGGTGCAGGTCCACAGGAACCTTGTAACCAAGCTCAAGCCTCACCAGGTTGACGGTAAGGACAAAGTAAATAGAGTAACCAAGAAAGAAGGATATGGTGGCATATTGCTAATATCTAACTCTTAACCTTGTCGTTCAGGGGTTCAGTTTATGTGGGACTGCTGCTGTGAATCTGTTAAAAAGGTGGAGAAATCTTCTGGCTCTGGGTGCATCCTTGCTCACTGCATGGGTCTTGGAAAAACTCTGCAGGTAAAAAAATTACTTTAAATACAACTTAACTTTTAATTAGCCTGACCTGGCAAATGTAGGTTTGTCATTTCGTCTGCACTTTTTGGTGTAAAGCTGTTAAATGTTATTCTGCTTTTGAACTGTAGGTGGTGACATTTCTTCATACTTTGCTGCTCTGTGAAAAACTTGACTTTGCCACAGCTTTGGTGGTTTGTCCTTTAAACACTGTCCTTAATTGGCTCAATGAGTTTGAGAAGTGGCAAGTAGATCTAAAGGATGACGAAACTCTAGAGGTAATGAGCAGACAGAAATTACTTTCTATGAGTTAATGGTGTTTATTTTTTGTGTCTAACTGTGTTTGTATTTAACAGGTGACAGAGCTGGCCACAGTAAAAAGGCCACAAGAACGGACGTATGCCCTCCAGCAGTGGCATGAGTCAGGTGGTGTAATGATTATGGGTTATGAAATGTACAGAAACCTCACTCAAGGGAGGAACATTAAAAGCAAGAAACTCAAAGAGACCCTTCAGAAGACACTTGTAGATCCAGGTATGGACCTTGATTCTGTAACTGAGAGATATTTGTATCAATGCCAGTACTGTATTTTGTAGTTGAACAGGCTGGTTCATCTTTAGTAGGGTGATGTGAAATAAACAAAAAAAGTTTTGGTTTTGGAGATAAAGTTAGTGCACACTCATGGCTTTTATTGATCTGAACTTCTACCAATAACTATCCTTTGCTTTAATTTTTGTGGTGTGGTCATAATGAATGTGTGAGCTTTAAAATCATTTCTTCACCTAACAAATGTTTTTCTCCTCAACAGGTCCAGATTTGGTGATTTGTGATGAAGGTCATATTCTTAAGAATGAAGCTTCTGCTGTGTCCAAAGCAATGAACTCCATCAGGACGAGAAGGAGGATTGTACTTACAGGAACACCACTGCAAAACAACCTGATTGAATGTGAGGTTTCAGTGTGATTTTTAATGTTTGCTTTTTCATGTGTATAAACTGAAGTTTGTCTTTATACCCCTGCCAGACCACTGCATGGTCAACTTCATTAAGGAAAACTTGCTGGGTTCAGTTAAGGAGTTTAGGAACCGCTTCATTAACCCGATCCAAAATGGACAGTGCGCTGACTCCACAATGCAAGATGTCCGAGTCATGAAGAAGAGAGCTCACATCCTCTATGAGATGCTGGCTGGTTGTGTTCAGGTAATTTATAGATGGAGCTATGTTTGTATATCCTCTAAAAGTGTATGAATCTGGAATTCAAACCAAGGTTCAAAAGTTGATGATTTTGTTAGATTGTTTCCATTTTGTTTGGTTTGATTTGGTTTGGTGTCAGGTGTGAAAACATCCCGGCATCCCAGACACATGTTGGCTGCTGACTATACACAGGGAGTAAAACAACAATGGCAAATACTGTTTGGTTCAAAAACTTATCTTATTGTAATATATTGTGTGTAATTTGTATATATATATCTTGGTTAAAAAGTTTATCACTATTACTTATTCTTATGTGTGCTGACTGACTGTAGATTTACAGCCCTTTGCTGTCATGTAAATGACTTCTTAAAATAATGTTTTTTTTCTTTACCCTTGTGTCCCACAGAGAAAGGATTACACCGCACTTACCAAGTTCCTGCCTCCCAAGCATGAGTATGTGCTCTCAGTTAGATTGACGCCCATTCAGTGTCGGCTCTACAGATACTACCTGGAGCACTTTACAGGTGGATTTCATTTCATTTCATTTAATTTTTTTTTTTAAATGTCATTACTGTAGTGAATTTCAAACAATTAAGTATTTTTGAGAAGAGCAGAACCAATAAGATTGCTGCAAGCTAAATGGCTAATTGTGCATGGATTTTGTCTAGTCTTAGACTTGGATACACTCTTTTTTTTTGAAGGACTTGTTCTGTATTATGAATTACTCTGACAAGGTTTTGAGATGAATGGAGTGGCCATTTTGAGCTGCTTAGTGGACTTCCCCTCCAAAATGTGGTCCAGAACCTGTGTGTAAGAGTGGCAGTTGGCAAAGTGCCGCAGGCAGGGTTTAAGCCTATTTTCCCACGTCCCCTTAATGAAGAGCTCTGGGATGGAGGGAACAGAGAGTGGGGGGGTACATGGGGGAATGCTGGGGTATAAAGGGAAAGAAAAGAAATTTAGAAAGAGGAGGGGCCAGTGGTTTTACACCAAAAGTGAAAACGAAGAACAGGAGAGGCGGTATGTAAGAAAAGCAGTGGAGGGGGTTTGGTGGTAAATGCTGTGGCTCATTAGGGCACATTTGTCTTAACATTGCTGATGTTGTGACTGAGAGTCTATATTTGGTCCTCTATAATGGTGTGTTTAGATCACTGGCCAGTGTACTCAGTGGGTGGCAGAAAAGAGATTTATTTCCTTTTTGTTGATCTTACATTAAACAAATCAAACTCTGTGCTCTATGAAGAACCCTAAACAGTGCAGCAAAAATTTGAAGAGCTGACACCTATTCAAAGATCCATTGATTATTAAAATTTTGTGAAAATGTTTTACTGTCATCTATTTGTAACAATTGCTCATTATTAAATACACATGAGATTTTATGCACAATACTCTCCCTTAGTCTGTATGAAGCCATTGTGGGCATGTTGTCAAGTACATAATGCAAACACACATTCTTCTTTATCCTCACACTCATTCTCTTATGTGCAGGTGTGGGAAATGCTTTGGAAGGGGGCCGAGGCCGCGCTGGGACCAAACTCTTCCAGGATTTCCAGATGCTCAGCAGAATCTGGACCCATCCCTGGTGCCTTCAGCTGGACTACATCAGTAAAGAAAACAGGGTAGGGCTTCCAGGATAAGACTGGTGCAAAGTAAACACAACTGAAAACCTGTGAATACATTAGTAGACATTGTTCAGACACATGGAGACAATGAATGCTCAACAGTTGGGTCATGCACCACACTAATTGCAACTTTAGCAAATTTCTTTTCTTAGGCTTCATTCCTACAACCATGTTTTGTTGGTCTATAGCACTGCAAAGTCCAATGTCATAACGCATGCTTTTTGAATCCTCTTGATACTCTGATACAGGGATTCTTTGATGAGGACAGCATGGAGGAGTTCATTGCTTCAGAAACAGATGAATCATCCATGAGTCTAAGTTCTGGGGACGAGAAGCAAAAAAAGTATAAGAAATAAGATAAAGAAAATTTTTTCTAGGCTTGACATAGTCTTTGTTAACTATCTTTAATTTTATAGGAAAAAAAAGAAAGGAAAGGGAAAAAATAAAGCATCTGAGGAGTCTGATAGTGATGATGTGGAGGTGATCAAGGAGTGGAACACCAGCTCTCGAGGCAAAAACGGGGAAGGAGGTCGAAGCAGACCAGAGCCTGAGGAGGAGCGTAAGTTTTATATAGCAAGCAAAACCTATTAAGTTTCTTTAATTACGGGTTGGAATTTGGATCCATCACGTTCCATCACGACTCATTGGTTTACCTTTGAATAAGGCTGGACAATTAAACTATATAACTTTCATAGAAGGTTTTGGTCTGCAAAGTTTTGACAGCATATGACAACATGTACTATTGTAAATATCATTAGTTATAGGCTAAACCGGAGCATCCGGAGGAAACCTACACAGACACGGGAGAACATGTAAACTCCACACAGAAAGGCTCGGCTCCGGTCGGGGATTGAACCCAGCATCTTGCTGTGAGGCAGGAGTGCTAACCACTTCTGCTGTACCTCTGCAGCGCCGTGTCTATGAACATGCACCTTGGAACTTACATATGTTAGATTTGGTTGCAATACATTTGTATAATGTTCTAGACATTATTTGAAAGATCGTGATGTACAGTAATGTGCGGAAGTTTTGGGAAGGTGTGGATATCAAAAATAAACTGTAAAGTATGTTTCATTTTATTAGTTTAACTGAAAGATATGAAGATGGTTCTAAATCAAATCAATATGGGGCTCAGTGTTAGAGCGGTCATCCTTCAATCGGAAGTTAGGCAGTTCATACTGTCGTTACGTGTCCTTGGGCAAGACACTTAACCCACCTTGCCTCCAGTGCATTCCAGCTGTAACACTGGTAAATGGCACCTTAATGTAAGTTGCTTTGGATAAAAGCGTTTGCTAAATGAATAAATGTAAATACAATATTTGCCTCAAAACGGTAACAGTTCTTATAGTTTAACTGTTTTTGAAGGCTCTGGGCCAGTTCTCTTTAAGAATTTGGAATATCACAGACATAACCAACCCAAACAGGATCAACCCAGACCTCAAATCTCAAATGAAATCAACTTGGGTCAAACCAGAACATGTAATCCCGGCTAGAACCAGACCAGACGATGATGTTAGGATCAGGGTCACATCAGTCCTTGTTCTGGGATCACTCTAAATATTGTAATTTCTCATCTTTTTTCCCACTTTGCATTTTGTAAGCTTACTTTACTGCATATTTGCTAAAAACGTTTGCACAGTACTGTACATCGACATGACAACATCGAATGATATGAAAAATATATATATTTAGCTTGTTCACAGAAAACTGACTGTATTTTTATTTTTATAATCAGCTCGGCCATCTGGCTCAACCCCAGGGAGTCCCACTGCCGACTGGCACAAAGAGTTTGTCACTGATGCTGATGCTGAAATCCTAGAACACTCTGGAAAGGTGATGCTGCTTTTTGAGATCCTCCGCATGGCAGAAGAGTTGGAGGAAAAAGTGTAAGTTCCCCAAAATTGTTTTCAAAAGTGTTTCAAAATGGCAACCACTGAGAAAATTTATATATCTTTTTTTAGGCTTGTGTTCAGTCAGTCTCTTATCTCTCTGGACCTAATTGAGGATTTCTTAGAGATGGCCTGTAGATGTCAGGAAGATGAAAAGCCATCTCCTTACAAAGGTACAAATCCACAATGAACATTTGTTGAATTATTTCACACACGGGTTTTCAAAATGTACTTAATGTGCTGCATTTGCAAATGGTTATTTACTAAAAAAAAGACCAGCCACTTGAAAAGCTTGATGAGCTCAGTTTTCTGTCTTCATATTTGTGGTCTACACGATTTTGAACAGACTAAACGGCGTGTTGAATGTAAAAAATGTTAATGCGTGTGTTTTCATATGGAGATGCATGTCTGAAGCAGCCTGTGTACAACATGTATACTTGTACAAGCTGGAGTGCTTATTACCTTTTAAACAAACACAGGCGCATACAAACACACCACTGCTGGTGTAAGGTCATGTTCCTAATTAAACTTGAGCAGCTGTTTTTACTTTCATTTTGGAAATGATTAGGCCTTGACTTTTTATTCCACAAAAAATGTTTGCTCAAGGGTTTGTAATTTGTAATGAAAAGATCACAGTGCTCTAATTGGAAACATACTAAAATGTTGGTTATGAAGGCTGGTAGGGGGGTGGGCCATCTTGAAGGCTAAACATTGCTGGCTTCTAACAAACACAACCATCTAGCTGCTGTCTGTTAATATCCAGCCTAAGTCCCTTTGACAAGGTAAAGTTCTATCTGATAGCAAAGTGTAAGGTATTGAAAGTCTTGTGAAGTTTAGGTGATCGGTGGTCAAACCATGTTTAGAACGACTAATCTGTCTGTGCAGGTGAAGGCAAGTGGTTTAGGAACATTGACTACTATCGTCTAGATGGCTCTACCAATGCTACCACCAGAAAAAAGTGGGCTGAGGAGTTTAATGACACCAGTAACACCAGGTATTCCACCATATTTTTTGACACTTTAAATAGAAATGTTTTTATATTGCATATTTAGACTAAATATGTCCAATGTGTAATAATCACCTTTTATTTTGTAACATTTTATCAAAATAATCTTTGTCAGAGGCCGGTTGTTTCTCATCTCAACGCGTGCTGGTTCTCTTGGCATCAACCTAGTGGCAGCCAACAGGGTTATAATCTTTGATGCCTCTTGGAATCCTTCGTACGATATTCAGAGTATCTTCAGAGTCTACCGCTTTGGTCAAGTTAAGACTGTCTTTGTATACAGGTTTCTGGCTCAGGTGAGAACGCTGCATTTTAAAAAAAATTATTTAGCTCTAAATTTTTAATGTAATAATTTTGTGAGTTCTGCAGTTGGATGAAAATAAAGGTTATTTGTAACACTGCAAATTGTATTACAAATGAACATCAAAGAAATCTGCGTTCTCATTTTTCAGGGTACTATGGAGGAGAAGATTTACGAGCGGCAGGTAACCAAACAGTCATTGTCATTCAGAGTTGTGGACCAGCAGCAAATTGAGAGGCACTTTACGATGAATGAGCTGACTGAGCTCTACACATTTGATCCCGACATGCTGGATGACCCCTCAGAGAAGACAAAAAAGAAGGCCACACCAGTGCTTCCTAAGGTAAACGATTGTACTCATTGTGTATGTGTCATTTGAACACGTTTAACCAAAAACCCTTAGGACTCTAGATTTAATCATGAATGCTATTAGCTGAAATTTCATTGTGTTCTTGAGTCAGCCTTCAAACAAAACCTTTTAGGATGAAACCTTTTACCAGTAGTAAATGAGTATTTTCTTCTCCAACAAACATAGAGAGGAATCTACTTTTAAATGCCAAGCTTGTTATTCCAAAATTGCACCAAACAGCATGTCTGCTTGTATCCTTCTTGGCCTTTCCAGGATCTTTTATTTTTGCTTCTTTTCATAATCCCGCGCCTGCCTCTCTTCTCCTTAATGCAGGTGCTGGGTCGCTATTTGAGCCCCAAGGGTTTAATAAGAACACGCAGCCATGGCACAGGCCATCCAGCCTTAAACAGCTGCACAAGTTCTTCTGTTTACAGCTATTTACTAAATAGTCTTCTTGTTGCAAAGCTGCTGCACCACTATAAATGTTTTTTTACCCCCTCTCATGTCCCCCACATCTTCCCACTTCTCCTTTTTGAAGTGTATTCAAGTAATTTTATGTTTTGTTTTGATTTGACCAGGGTTACTGTGTAGAAGCCTATAAACAGTAGTTGATATTTTAACAATCCCAATGATATATTTTTAAATACAGTGAGAACGACCTGCTTGGCCATAAGGTTAACGGTGATGTGGCAGCTAGACTACAGCTGTACGGAAGGAATTTGTCGTCTGGAAAAATGAGAAGATGAGTCAGACATCATCCATCACATTAAACTAAAAGTGCTTTGCACAGAAAAGTACAGTTTGAGACAGTAGCTGAGATTTTAGAAGTGGGTATACTAACATTGTAACAGGTGCATAATAAATATAGTGATATTTATATACATATAAAAATACATGTTCTGTGCTTTTCTAGTAGGCTGCATGTCATCTGTTGCAGATTTTAACAACTAATTCAAGTGCACAACCTTGTTTCTTCAAAACCTCCACATGTTAAATACGTGAAATCCAGGTGTCTCATTTTCATTTTGATGACATGAAACAGAAAGACTAACCCCTCTTTTGGAGACACTGTGTGTCTCATTCTCCACAATGTGGCAGGACACACTACCATCAACACAAAATTAGTACGTGACCAATTATTTTTTATTAAAAATATTGGTCACGTACTAATCTAATCTAATCTTTTGTCCTTCAGAACCTATACATTCTGAAAAGTTGCAGTCTGTTCACGATCGGTGGCAGTAGTGTGTGGTTGTATTTTTCCACTGATATACTTCAGTTTGCCTTATTGCATCACCAGCCTCGCATCATATTTTATAATCTGTTCCACCGCGCCCCATGGACACCTCACCATGTTCCATGTCTTACTATCATCCAGTACATCTGTTACCGTTACTCATCACTACCTCTAAATGTTCAAAGAATCATCACTTGTTTTTCTTCTTCCCCCTCTGGCCTCCCCCAGTCTGATGAAGGGCCATTATTTAAACCCCACTCTTAAAGATGGCTCAGAGAAACTAATTGGAGACAAAGGAAGCAGGGACATTTCCACCTAATGACAAAGCAGGTTCATTCAACCCAGACATGAGATCTTGACTCCCCACCCACCCATCCTTACACAACATTGCCCATCTTCTGTTCATCACCCTCAGTTACTAAACATATGAACACAAAAAATATATATATATACTTTCTCTAAACCTTTTTCAGTGTTATGTGCTGTTGGGCTGTGGGTGTACCTAACTGCTCTCAGCATGCAATGACTTCAGTGATCATTACGCCCTTAAAGGTACACCGAGCGCCTGTAGGGGGGCTGCATTAGTCCTGTACATGACATACTGGAGCAATAACCCGTGCTTGTCTCATTAGACATAGGGAAACTCTTGGATGCAAAAGAAAATCCTCAAACACTATTTAAGTGTTATATATGATATATCACCAGTCTCTGATGTGCGGTGACTTCAGGGGTTATACTCTTGATAGGTTTAGCTTCTTGTTAATACCTAGCTACTTGTGGTTGAGTAAGAGGTTTGTTACACTTTTGAGCATTTTGCCAGCCATCAGCACAAGTCTCAACCTGTTGGTTTGGAGGTGGAGAGGGCTCTAATGATAGTAACAGCAAGAGACCATGTTCATGCAGCTGAGAGCTATGTGTTGTTTTCTCATTTCAGGTCTTTGTAGCTGCTGATCTCCAGAATCAAATGCAGTGGTTGTTAGAATAGGTTTTTGTAATTACTGATAGACTTTTCTGAATATTGGGGCAGAAATAATTTAAATGCTAATTTAAAAGTAATTTGATAACATGAATGCTATTGCTGATTTCTACAAACCTTAGAAATGGGGTGTATTATCATCTTCTCAGTCAGTCTGGTCAGTAATGGTCAGACTGAGCTAATCTGACTGACTGGGTTGTATGCAGCACTAACAACGTAATTTTGTTAATCAAGTTGATAATTCTGTAACCTACTGTGAACATCAGTGCTTGATGTCTCATGAATCGTGTCTGACCTGGCAGCTGGCTGGCCTTGTACTACGCTCTTGTCAATGTATACCCCCCACTGCTAGTGCTAGCTTGGGCTTGTTTTTATAGGAATGCACTGTGTTTATTGTCTTTGTTTAGCCCTCTGTGACATGCATGATTTTGTTTCTTTGTTAATTGATTGACGGCTAGATAAACCTCCTGACTTGCATTAAGGCCCTGGAGGGTGTAAAGACAACGTGGTCCTGATGGCCAAATTAGCGTCTGTTCAGAGTCTGTGTACTACGGGCCAGTGGGGTTATGTGTATCATTTTGTGCAGCTGGTGGAGAGAGTTTTGACGAACTATGTTTAGGTAATACAAATATCCCGGCTCCGCACATTCCTGCTGCTGTGATTCAATCTTGGCCCCCTGAGTTGCTATGGTGAACCCACCTGTGTTTTAAGATGTCTGGCAAACGGTGTCTGTGGACTATGATTATACCACTTTTTATTTCTCTGAAGCAACAACTTAAAAAGATCAATGGGTATATTAATACGATGTGTCATTCTGATGTTATTTTTATGTTACATTCCAGACTTGATTTACTGACATTTACAGTGTTATAAATGTTATATAAAGTAAACTACTTGTGCCCAGTTGTAGGCTTATTGGTATATTTTCATGTGACTGCAGGTTTTCAAAATTGTTTTCAGACACATGTAGATGCTTTTATTCTCTTGTTCTTTGGCCCTTACTTTTTGACTTGTTTTAGTTAAAGTCAGCTGCAGCAGATTTCCTTCTTGGAGCTAACATCACATTATTAGCACTTTTCCAGATACTTTGCTAAATAAAAGGCATATTTTGCACTGTTGTGTTGTTCAGGATTTAAACAGCAGATTATGGCACTTAAGTTAAGACAGGATCTGTTCTTTGGTCTCCAATGAAAGAAGTATGTTTGTTATGGCATGGCATCTTCATTATTGAATAAAAAACAACATAAACACAGCCTGTAATGCCACATGCCAAAATTCCTATTGAGATGTGACTCTTTATAAAAACAATCCTTGCTCCCCACGTTTTGGGCCAATGGGTTAATTTACCTCTTTTTTCGTACATCTGCCCACCCAGTGCTCAAGCCTTTTCTGGTTTCCCTTAGTAAAGTGATAGGCTTTACCATGCTGCTCCATAAGGATGACAATAGCCCAGGTCGAGTTACCTACAATCATTAGTGCTGGCTTGGAACACACAGCCACACTGCGCGCTGCCTGTGAGATGGACCAGACCACCCCAGAGCCACTGCAAGCACAGATTACTTAGGTACTTCAAAATGCACTGCTTTGCCTGCTGTGTGAGCATCTATATTGTCATTTGACCTGCGACTTCACTGACCCATTACCAGGAGTTTAAAGTGCCTCTCTTTGCTTCATTTAGACTAGATAGTAATTGTCTAGAGAAACATTTCCTGATTACATGAGCTGT
Organism: Neodontobutis hainanensis; assembly: GCA_024349245.1. Classification (NCBI taxonomy): domain Eukaryota; kingdom Metazoa; phylum Chordata; class Actinopteri; order Gobiiformes; family Odontobutidae; genus Neodontobutis; species Neodontobutis hainanensis. Next base: position 3,999,615 of record JALDNG010000003.1, on the reverse strand, counting down.
AGAAAAGGGTAAAAGAAAAGAATTTAACATTCTTGACTAACATAATTACTTTTATGTATATGGTCATGATCTGACATTGACTTTAACCTCTGTTTGACCTAATGTTAGCCTCTGTCAGCAGATTAAACTTCAGTCCTAATTAGAGAGCATCACAGCAGTTGAATTGCTGGCTGCTTGTGCATGGATAAAGGCTGGTTAAAAAGGCTGAGTTAATGTAATTTCCTGTGCTACTTAGCTGTTTCTGTCACACTTTGAGTATGTGGGAGACTGAAAATAGTTATTAGAAAAAATGGTTATTTGGTCATTTATTTTTATTTTTATTTTTTTTACATCTTGTTGTAATTTCTATGATTAAATTTGTTAGAAGTGGTGCAGCCCTTTTGCAACACCCTTATGATGATGTGTCCAGAAAGAAGTTCCAGTTTAATGTAAAGTTATGACAAAAAAGGGGGTGGGGGGTGGGGGGCTGTCTCAAGTAATTTAAACCATGTTTGTTTGAGCAGCATCTGGCCCAGCTCTTCATTTCTACCCAGGTATTGTTTCCAATAACAATGTGGTCATGGAAACCAGATTCTTGCCTTTTTATATATTGTCGAATATGTCTAATCCTCTTACATGCAATTCCAAGTTTGTTTTTTGCCATAAATCAAAATGCTAAAACTGACGGCCCATGTTTCCTCTTTGAGACCCACATATTACACGGGAAAGCATGTGCGAATGTGAGTTTCAGGCAGAGAGACCCTGTGGTAGGATTGTTGTCATTGTTGCCTTTTTAGCAAAGGTTCCTAATAAAACCTCCACCAGGGCACAACCTTGGACTGAGAATGCTTTCTTTGTGTGAGCCAAACTGCAACAGAATCTTTGGGCAAAATGCATTATTGTATAAGTAGCTTCTTATAAGCTCTGGTTTCTCTCCCACCACCAATTAATCTAATGAGTAAGGTAGCACTGGCCATTGGCTGCCTGCTTCTCCAAATAGGTTGCTGGGGCTGGGGCTTGATACTTAAATGTAGAGAATTTATTTAATGAACAATGGTTCAATTGCACAATACTGTATTGCTGTACATCTTGTAAATCTAAGACCTGTGAGTATCTGTTGAACCACTACTGACTGTCAATTATTTCATGCTGTAGTGGCTTTAGTGAGGCTGGTATTACCATAAAGACTATATATCATGCCCATATTTTTTTGACATGACATTTTTTTTCTTTCTTCCTCCACCTACTGTAGGATCCCGTTTTGGCTGAGTTGCTCCAAAACAACAAAGATCAGATTGTGTGTTACCACGAGCACGACTCTCTGCTGGACCACAAGGAGGAGGAAGCCCTCAGTGAAGAAGACAGAAAGGCTGCTTGGGCTGAATATGAAGCTGAGAAGAAGGTGGGCAATAACAAATACATAAACACAACACAGACATAAATTTCCTTTGTCTCTATCATTCATTATATTCATGGCTTCTAGTTCAAAGAGGGCCAAGCACAAGCTTAGTTTCTGAAGATGTGGGTTTGAGTTGGATCATTTTAATCCTTTCATCACGTATCCAGCAGATGACTGGGCCTTTATGTACTTCAGTGACGGTCAGATGGAAGTAGCTCAGTTCCCTGCACTGTGTCCAGGTTTCACTCGTAACCTTTCCATAGCACCCCCACTTCCATCTTGTGGGACAAATCAATGGGCAATTAGTGGGGTTTATTTGGAGAAGTGTATGTCAGGGGAGCCGAGGTTGTAAAGGATCAGAAGCGGGTCTCTTCTCCCTCTGTGTAATCCTAGAGTCTAATTCACTCTAATGATTATTTTTCCAACACACTCTCTCCTACGCCCTCTGTGTGCCCTAAGCTGCTTTTCACTGCAGCTTCTCTGTTTTTCAAAAGAACAGAGGGTTCCCAGTTGCAAAGGTTGAGTGTGTAGAGCCAATTTGTCTTCACATTAGTGCTGTGTGTTATCCAGTGAAGATGCAGAAAAGTGGGAGGCTGCTGTATCATGATGGATACTTGGAGCTTAGTGGGAGGAACAACTGGAACGTAACTCTAGCTCAGCTAATGCCTTGGCAACTTAAGGGTTGGCCAGTGGTGGCTGGGATAAGCTATACATCATGTCTGAATATCAGATTTGCATCTGGGGAAATTGGACGCAAATGCGAGAACCTGACTTAAAAAGTGTTAAAAGTTGAACTAGTTTTTGTTGTTTACTTTCTAACTCCTTTCTGATGTTGTCATCATAATCCAATTCGTCTACAAGCCATTTATAACTAAAATGCACACACAGATTTAATTGATTTTTGCAGTGTATAAAGATATTTTATCACTTTTATTTCTTAATTTCAGTACTTTAAGTATAATACAGTAGTCTTATAAATAAACCTATTGTTAATAAATATATTATTTTGGAAAAAGTAAGCTACAGAGTATAGTTCATTTCAACATATAAAGAACAACAAAACATTTTTTAGTATTCTCAATACTATACTTCATACATGAATATCAAACACTCATTTTAGTAAAACTGATCTTAGAGCTTTCTATGATTCTGTTGTTTATGAACAAATCCAATAGAAAAAGATCTAACAGTGATCTCACTAATTAAAACAAAGTCTTTGCCCTAAATCTTCAAGAATGTGTTCAACAGGAGGATGCTTTTCTAGGTTAGGTTAACTGGGCAGATGTTGAGAAAAGGGAATATGTGCTGGGTTCTGTGGAGTTTTAACTGCATAGTTTATAAAGTAGATGAATTCAAAGAGTGTAGCTTGTGTTATAACAACCGCATACTAATTAAACCTACTACTACTACCGTACAGCCCTGTACTGTTCTGTTCTGCTGTCCTTCTGCTGCACTGGGTCTGTTTTTTGCATTCATTATACCTGTAGATGATAATTAGAAATGTATTATTTGACAATTCTATGTTAAATAACCTTACCTTTCTAAATTACATGCTTCTAATTAAAATCTGTTAACTTTTATTGTAAACCATAGATACGGTCAATGCAAGTTTAAACGTAGACCATAAATGACATATAATCCAGAATTTAGCTTATCAGGTTTGAACAGCGTAAATTTTTCTAACTCGCCTCCGAGTGTGTTTTCAAGTGTCTGATAAAGTTGTCTTGGTGTCCTTTATTTGTACTTCACAGATTTGAATCGGTATAAACTGTTCACAAAACCTGTTTATAAATGGCACTAGAGCAGCCGGAGACCTCCCTGCCATGGCATTTGTTTTGAGTAGTTTTGTAGTGGCAGTACAACATGTCACTGTCAATGCACTCCGGGTTCAGTAAAGAGAGGGGGAGCGTGCGCTGAGCAGGTGGGAAAAGGTTCTTGGACTTGACTCTCAGTTTGAGACTCGAAGACAAAGTCTTTGGACCACGAGGTCGAGTCGCAAGTCTCTGTCTGTAGCGACTTTAGTGCTACTCAAGTGTGAGTTGATATGACGAGTCCCCTTCTCTGAGGGTTGGCAATATGTCTGATTTGTAAGATATATTGACTAACTTTCATCAACTTCACAATGATGCAATTATCCGCACACTTTAGATAGAAAAAGATTTCAGTTGCAAGTTGAGGCGACACTGTAAACAGCAGTGGAGTTGGCCATTTTGCACAGGCAGCATAAGGAACATGTATCTTAACCTTAGGCTTCAGAATCCACTTTATAAAGTCCACAGGGTTGAATTTCAGTCCCTCGTTTTTGTGTCCTAATAAAATTGTGTAGAAAGCCATGACATTGACACAGGCACATAGGTAAAGTGTAATTTATTGTGTTATTTAAGCCCAATATTCTGTGTGTGACTTGTGTCGCTTATGTTGAACTCCTACAGGTTAATTTTGTCTTATTTTATCAATAAAATGTAACAAGGTAAAAGGAAATTTTAAGTTAACTTTTCATCTTGTACAGACTATTAATTCCTCACTGATTAGGTCTGCACACCTGTCTGTGACCAAAGACTGTCCAAAGACCCCTACCGGCCCCTAACAAACACACAGACCCGCACTTACATACCGGATGGCCAGATTACAGGGCACAGGGAAACCATCTGCAACAGAGGCTCAATTACACAAAAACATCGGCATCCTGCTGTCCTTTACTGGGACAAGACTGTTTACCTCAGGTCACTACACACACACAAACACACACATTTATCCAGGAGACCAAGGCATGTTGCTTTTGTCTTTTTTTTGTTTTTTTGTATTATTTTATCATAAAGTTAAAGTGTGAGTTGGATTGGTAATAGGATGACAGCAGAAGGCCCACAGTTTCCTGTTATGCCCCTGGTAACTTTTAACACCTGCCTAATGGTTGCTGCTCTCCTGTCTCTGTTTGTCTCTTTGATCTTCCAGGGTCTGTCTCAGATGAGAACCAACCCCCCTGCAGTCTACCCACAAATGGACATGGGTGCAGGCAACCAAGCCTACTTCTCCTTCAACATGGCGGCCTTAGCCACCATGTCCAACCAGCAGCTGGAGGTAAGTAATGAGCTCCACATGCCCCTCTCCTCCCCCTTTCATTCCCCACGGCATGGTGCCCCACATTCCTCAGACCACACTGCTAATTGTGACAGTTTGTAATACTCCATGTCTGGTGCAGCAGCTATTTATACACAGCGACCCATCTGACAGAAGGCAGGAGTCTGCAGTGGCCATTGTGTGTTGTGAAGTACAATAAATGAAAAAAGTGCTTGTGAAAGTGGCAAATGAGCATCAAACCCATCCTCTCTATTTTTATCAAATGTACTGTGAAGCTTAAAGTTGCAACTCCCTACAAATTAAGGTACAGCGGTCAGAATTTTGAACAATAATTGAATAAAACTGGTGCCACCTGTGTACACTGACGCTCATTATAGTGGTCCCCTTTTCATATTGCTCTTTCCAAAGCTTCATTAGCTCAATGACAGTTACCTTTTCTCAATCCTTATCAAACTACATTTTTCTCAAAGTTAACAAGCCTGGTCTCTCTTACATTATTCTTCTATTAATCTTGCTGCACTCTTAATATTTACATGATTGTGTACGTCTGTAGGATCTTATTAACCAGGGTCGAGCGAAGGTCATCGAGGCAACAAATTCACTGAAGTCTTTATGTCCCGAGTCCCTGGAAGATACTATTGGCAGGGTGGTGAGTGACATTTATCCAAAAAGTACTCATTTGCAGCTGTGATACAAGATGAATGAGAATTTGTCTATGTTGCTTTCAGTGGAAGGAGAACCCAGCACTGACGGAGAGTCAGGTCCACGCCATTGCCTTGAACCGTCAAGCCAATGTGGAAATGGAGATCAAGCGCAGAGAAGCCATTTACCGGGACATTCTCGCCAGGCAGCAGGCGGTGAGAACTGATCCATGTTTTGTAAAAAACACATTTAAAAACTTGAGCTTTAATGATAAAAGAAAAAACTGACAAACCACAGTATTTTTCTATGAAATATAACGATATGGAACTTGGATTTTGGAGGATTTCTATGTTAATATTTGAATTCATGTACATTCTTTGTATTGTTACAGCTGATGAGCTATGTGCAGAAGCTGATCAACAACAGGAAGGTCCAACAACAGCAGCTGGCCCTCGCCAACCAGCAATACCAGATGGCACTGCAGAACGGCATATTGGGAGCATCTGGGATGAGCCAGATGGACCTGCTGGGACTCTACCAGCAGCTCCACGGTCTAGGTGCTCATCAAGCCATGGGCAAAAACCCTGGGCCCTCCAAAGGCTTGTAGGTCAGACAGGATCTTCCACACCCTTGCTCAGCTGGCTGGCTCTCAGAGGCCCACTCTCAGCAAGGCCCTATTCTCATTAACACCACATATGAGACCATTAGGAACTCAAAGCAGCCTAGTTCAGTTCAACTTGGATGTGGGTGGTGTAGTTTGAGACTAGACTGCTGTTCAGTAAGGGCCAGAAATGGGATTGACTCTCAGTCCATAATTTTGTAGTTAACTGAGGGAATAGAGATTGTGTTGTATAAATGTGTGAACAAGTTCTGCTATGAACATTTAAAATGTATATACAGCCTTAATGTTATTCCACATTTCCTTTTTTCCATGTATTAAAAAAAAAAACAAAAAAAAACATAATGCATTTAGGCATTGAATTTTTTTCTCATTTAAAAGAGGGTTTGGTTATTATTTAAAGTCAGTTTTATACTGTTTTAAATGCCTAACTCGCCCTGAGTGGGACCAGCGTCATCAGTGACGGGACTGATAAAAAGCTCTTCTTATTATTAGGCCCAGTAGATTCCTCCATTAATACAATAACAAGCAGGAAGCTGTTGGTGCTGTTAGTCTTGCTCTTTTTAAAGAGGTTGATGAAAACAGACAAAATAGCTTTATATTTGTTTCTTAAAAACATGTAAAGGTTAAAAACTGCAATTTGTTGAAAATCTTTTGTATTATGGTTTTAAGTGTTTACATTGGTAAAAGCTGAACATGGTAATGCAATGCTTGTGCTGTTCAAAACTGCCTGCGGGTTCTTGACCTTTTTGTAACATCATTCACTTTGTCACGTGTTGTCTAGCATAGCACTGTGTGTCCTGTTCATTGTTTATGTTCCATTTGTGTTGAACTTGAGCCAGGGTGTGAATGACTGGATCTCAGAAAGCACAACCTGTTCAGCCTGGCATCACAGGGCTCAAACCGATTACTTTACCCGTCTGTCAGAGTTCCACTACTATGGATCCAGATGGACTTCATTTGAAGAAGTGTTCCTCCTATTGTTCCCGCTGACGTGTGTGTCTGCTTTAGGAGATGTGCCGTCCTGGACTCTGTAGTGGCACCAGGCTGCCCCCAGACCTTGTTGCACATTTCTTGTTTCTTAATCGTTAAACTGGTGTAGCTGTTAAACACAAGGAACTGTTGCAAATGTATTTCATAATGTATAGAAACATTATGCCCTTTGAAGAATGTCCTTATGTTAACAAATACACCACCATGATTTGTCATGATCTATTATCTTGATAAGTATTTAATATTACATTTAATAAAGTGACCAAAAGAATAAATGGGTTCTGTTGTGACTTATTTAATTAGTTTTGTAAGGAATCAAAGTGTGTCATCAAATTGTCCTTTAAATGTATAAATAATTCAAAATAAACACAGTTCTGGGTTTACTTATATTTTGGTTTAATTGATTTCTTTAATAGAATAAAAATCTGATACTAAAATGTCATCATCAGAAGGTTCTTTTACGATGTCCTATCATTTCTCACACACTGCACTAAGTGCCTTTTGTCCCACTCTTTCCTTCAATCTGTCATCTATTTTTCCCTCTCCCAGTATTGTTTTCATTTCTTAGTCTGCCAAGGTTTTCCCCTGCATGTCTTTGACTTTTCCATTCCCTTCCCCCTGGGGAGCTTGCTCTCACAGCTTACAGATATCTGCCAGTAGAGAAACATTACTACTATTGCAGATGTTGAAATGTTGATCCCATCCCCTCTTAGCCCTAGATTACCAGTGCTTTGGGTTTGCGGCACATCCACACTGGTTCGCAGCGGTGGACAGCTGTTTCTGTCCGTTCTGTGATGGGGGTTAGCAGGGCCCCTGCAATGTTCCACCAATTGTTGGCCTAAACCGTGCTGATGTGTAAAGGCAATTAGTAGTCGAGATCCAGTTGCATAAGGAATCTGATTTGACACGGTGTATGTAGCTGACTAAGACCTTGGAGACAGAGGGCCTGTGCGTATTAGTTGGTAAAGGGTTTATGAGGGAACATTGCCATGGGAATAAATAGGTGTACACTCCTGGGAAAAGATGCATTCGACATAAACATGCAACAAGAATTTAAGGATAAAAAATTAAAGCCAATGTTCACATAAATATATATAATATCTGTTTTTAATTGATAGGTTATGTTTTATGCAAGCAAACTCACAATGAATTTTCAAAAGGACAATTTTATTGTCATGTTCATGGCAGTTCTTCATTTTTTGTTTGTTTTTGTTGTAATTTCAGTAGAATCTACAGTTCATATAACTTCAAGTTCATTACAAAATAAAGTCTTTGCAATAAATAAATATAGATTTATACTTTATATGTAGAAAATAAATATTTTGTACATCTCATAAATAGGATCACCCATATGTACACCTCAGCTGCTTGCATTTAATAATGTTCAAGACCATTTGAACATTACAAGTCACCCTCATTACAAAAGCAACGTTTACTCTTTACAACTGCTCAAAGAATTGCTTTCCTCCCAAGCTCAGCCCCTTCGCATACAACACCTACAAAATGGACCACAATTTCATTAAATGAATGAATGAAATGCTTTTTGACTCTATGTGGTTACTCAGGCCACATAATGAGCCCATGTCTGAGAAGTCATGTGCTGTAAGTGCTATTCCATTGATCCACATTCATTTTAGTGGTTTTGTTCCACGTTACCCTTGATTTAGAAAAAAGGATCTTCTAGTTCCAGTTTGGCTTGTGACAGTTTCACAGACATTCCTCTTACAAATTCCTTGGTACCTGCTGCTTAAAATGTTTTTTCGCTGACCTTTTTGTCATTTGTGTGTGGAATGAGCCTTCTGTTATATTTATCATTAGCATTACTGCAGTGCTTGTCTCAACTTATTTAAATATGCAGATAATAAATGTCCACTTTCCATAGTCTTGTGCTACACACACACAAGGCGACTGCAAGTGCTGCACCTCACTTTGTTAAATGCAATTGCCTTTAAATGGTGTTTTTTTTTTTTAAGAAACATGGCACCTGATTTGTAAAGCCCTCAGCTGGGCAGTCATTGGACCTGAGGCCTCCTTTGTCCTTGTTTGCATTTTCATCAGCTCACTGCAGAGATGTAACGTGTCGTCCAGGGACATCCATGCTGTTTATGTCAGTGCTCTGCATACTTGGCAGCAGTCTGAGGCACATACAAAGCGACTTCAGGAGGCGCCGAGGAGAGCCATGATGTTGAGAGTAAACTGTTTTGATCCAGTTCAGCATATCCACAACAGCCACTCTCCTGTTTCGCTGACCTCCTTGTGATGTCCGAACAGCCGTGGTCACCTGTACTGGAATGAGTCCCTGTAAGCCTGAGGGATCCTGTCAATTTCCACCGGTCTGGGCAAGAAATGGGTGAGTTTCTGGTGTTTTTTAGTCCTGTTGCCCTCTCTGGGCGAGCCATCTTTATTTAGGGCAACATAGTAGAAGCGTCCAGTGTCAGTGTGTTTGTAAAGAGTTGAAGCGTAGGTGTTATACCAGTTCTCCTCAAACTGCTCCCTGAACACACACTCTGCCGTCAGCTTCTTCTGCAGGACATAAAAAAAATACATTAGAGAGAGAAGTACATTTTTATCCCCACAGGGTTCCAGTTGATGCATATCATTGACTACAACTGAGCAGTATCTTTTTGTGTTTGTTCCATGAACTGAAATGAACCAATAGAAACCCATTTAGGCAGGTGCTCGTTATGACAAAAGAGGGTAAGTCATTACAAGCAGCTTTTCACTTTATATCCCACACTCACTCCACAGACCTGTTAACCTCTAGACAGGCTTCTGAGAAATATTTTCTTTCCGCTAAGACAAGGAGGAACAGTGACTTTCGCAGACACAGTGTTGCTGAAATCACAGCATGAGCAATGGCTGTGGGTTCAACAGGTGAACTGTGCTGGCTCACTGAATATGTGAGAACAATAAGAGACAATGGCCTCAGAGCTGCTTTCTGCCAAGAACAGTCAGTCAGGCAGTCAGTCTTCAGCCACATACATGTCAGGCTATCCTCATGAGTGCCCAGAGCCAACAAGAGATTATTCTTCCCTTGTACTGCCTTATTTGGCAAAAAAAGAAATGCCATCTGACCACAATAGAAAACAGACATCATCTTTCCAGTACAAAAGAGTGTTAGGTTTTATTTCTGAGTTATTTTGTTGATAAGTTGACTGGCTGTGCTTGGCTGCATGTGGGTGGTAAAGGTGTTGTCTGTAAACACACCCTAAGGGCACATGACTGAAAACACACATCTCATTGGCTCAAAAGCCTGTCAAGGTCCAGTGCCCATGAGGCGGAAGCACACATCTTCAAGCTCAGACAGACATGTCTACATCAATCCCCTCTGTCAGTCAGGTGACTCAGTCATGTGTGCAATTATCCCCCCAAATCACTGCCTTCCACTGGGGTCAAATCATCAGGATGCCAGACTCTGATAGCGTGCAGTAACAATATCTGCACGTTCTACACAATGGTTGTAATTAAAAGTAGCCTCTGTTCAGAGCCCAGGGGGGAGTCCAAGCCCTGAGAGGCCCCCGGGTAATGCCCAGGGACACCTGATCCATGCAACCCCTCACATAGTTCCCCTCTATTGTTGTTATCTCTTTCCTTACCCCACTCTGTCCCCACCTAATGTGAGACAAAGTCAGCCAAAATGAGATGTGCCACTGTGTGAACAAATGTCCTTTTTATCCAACTTGACAGTCCAACCTTGAGTCCAGCTGTGCAACTATTGGGTTTTGGAAGGATTTCAGATCTATGTGCAGTCAAAGAAATTATGTCTGCGAGGTTGTAATCTACAAACTGACAAACAACACATAACCAGGCCTCTCCAAGCACCCCCCTCCCCCACCCACCCCACTTTGGAGAGGCATGTAAACATTTCTGCATATCTCTGAACAAAATGAAGAGGCCGCTCTCTAAACACACGCAGACCTATTTCAAATATGTTTAACTCTTCTTTGCTGTTGTTGTGTTTACTCTTTACTAAATGTGATTGCAAATTCATCCAATGTAATTAAAGGGGGATATAAGATGAGAAGCTGCTATTATTGTATGGTTTGGTTTCGCCATGTGCATCAAATGGATAACAAACAGACAGTACAGGTTGGCAGTAATCATTCAAAAACTCCTATTTAAACATTGATATCAGTGGGGTTGACTCACCGACCCATAGAGCTCTCCTTTCTCATTCATGCCGAGGTAGAGTCCAGCGTCCACTCCTCTGATGCTCACAAGACTCACTGCCAGACTGATGAACTCCAGGATACCTGAAGTCAAACATGATGTACACAGCTGGTCAGGAAAGACCCATAGCATGTGATGTTACGAACAGAAGAAAAAAGTGCAGTTGTGGTGCCGTTAAAATGACCACTAAACCGCCACAAATGTCGGTCTGCTGGGAAAAAAATTGAATTAAAGTTTAACTGAATAAGCTTAAAGTTTATATAACACCATAATAACTTTTAATTACACCTTGCTTTGATTTCTTTGTTTGACCTGAACAGGGAAGTCTATAAACGTGAATGTCTCCTCTTTGGAACTTCCCGGGTTTATTTGGCTGATAAAAGAGACTAAGAAGTGACTTTTATTAAGCTTGCTTGTGGGTAATGTTGGCTGAACTGCTGAGTCACGGGAAGTTGGGAGTCAAAACGAAAATGGTACTTCAAAGCGGAGGAAACAACATGTAAAATGAGAGGCCTGCAGCGGCTGTTGTGATGTCGTGATGCAGAGGTTAGTCAGAAAGGATCTGGCTGCTGGTGACTGGCACCTGGTCCCCATCTCAAGAAGAACTCAACTCCTGCCAAAGGCAGTCAAGATCCCTCTTAATTTGGGGTGAGCAGTGCTTCGTGTGTCTTTAATCAAAGTCATCTCACACAAAGACCTTGCGTTTAAAGGCTAAGCAGAAACAAGCACCGGGCCGGACCACCCATCTCTCAACCGGCTTTTGTTGGATGCGTCCTGAACCAGCCCTCTCTGAATTCCGCAGTCGTCATGCTTAAATTCAGATTGATTCTGTTATTCTGCACCTGAGGGATGACTCCATGGCCGTGATATGCATTTGACATTACCGCCATGCATGGTCCTTCTCGGAGCTTGTTTGCTGCAGAGGAGAGACACCTGCGTCCCCACGCGCTGCGGGGATTGACTTGTGGAGCTCAGTGGCACAGTGACGCACGAACCGCGGCTCGAGAGACGCACGGCTGCAAGCCTCCCAATAAATAAAAAACAGTTAAGAGGAAGAGCAGCAAATAACCAGAAATAATACCGAGCAACCTTCCCCATTACAGCTCAAGACTAATGTTTAAAAGGGACCACTTAAGATGCAGGTCATGTTTTAAATTCTTTCCCTTCATTGGCTTTATGAATTATTACCATACATGATCAATGGGAGTTTAAAGCTGCAACTATGTTTAAAGGCCTGGTTTTTAGGACACTTTTAAGCCACCTGACTAATCTTGGGTTTGACCTTGTTTTAGTTTTCTGTTTTGATCCGGATGTGTTGTTGGGATTTTAGTTCTGGTTTAGTCTTGGGTTTGGTCCTAGTTCAATAAAAAAGGGAATAATTCAATGCAAAAATGGATCAAAGTCTAAACTCACCAAATCTGCTGTGGTCCTGCCTTGTCCCGTGCACTGTCCCATTGGGGAATATTTCCAGCTGAAAGCCGGTCCTGCAGTAAAGCTGCCGCCGCCTGAGGATTCCTTTGAGGTGTCCAAAATCCGTGGGCGACCCTTGCTGCAGCCTCCCTTCAATTTGTCCCAGGCGCTCATTCAAGCCCACCGGAGTCTCTGCCAGGGGCATATTCCCGAGCGCCGGGAAACTTTGTAAATCCAGGTCGATTGTCCCAAAAAAACTCCCAACCTCTGCCATAGTGTGCACAGCTGTCAAATTAAGCGAAGGCATTTGAAATGTAGATGAAGACGTTCTGAGGGTGGGGAAGTTGACGGTCCATTCAACTCACAAAAATGCGTCCTGCTCCTCCAAATTAGCGCAACAGTCCTTTCAGTTTATGAATGGTCCTTTGCTATAATCATCAACTTTGATATCTCTGTGTATCAGATGGAAAGGATCTATTATATACATACTCCCCACGCATTCTCACATTGGATATTCAAACACAAGCCACGCCTGGCTGGCATCCCTTACGCGCATCAGTTTCCTCATTAAATGTGCGCTTCTAATATATATATTTTAATATATATAAATATATACATATATAGTTTAACGCTACAGTACCAGTGTCAGGCAAAAACAAATCCTCAACAGTTTAACAGGATCTCCTTATAGCCCATGCGGTGCTACATGCGGTCGGGGGCTGTTTGTTAAAATCACAGATCCTATCCATGGACAAGGAGCTCTGGCAAATGCAACAGAAAACACCATTGTTAAAAAAAAGTTCAAAATCGTAACTGACACAAAGTAGAAAAAGCAACTTGTAGCAAAGCCTATCATAATATAAAAAGAACCTGCCAATACATATGCACAAGATTCTCAAAGAAAGCTGTGGATAATCTCAGCGCAATCCCGCGCAACTGACAGTGCCAGCCACTGCAGTGGGACGTTTTCATGAGAGCATTTTCTCCACCTCCTTGTTGGAAGCAGGTGCTTCCTCGCCCCTCTGCTCAGCGATTGTAGCAGTTCAGCAGCCACAACCACTTGTACTACTGACAAGGAAAAAAGGAAAAAGGCTAAAGCTGATGACGTGAACTATCAAAACTCTCTGGTGCAGGGGACCCTTTCAGTCAATACAGGCTCCCAAACCAGTTAACCTCTCCAAAATAAACATGGGTCTGTAGGATGCACTTAACTTTAATTTGCAAAATACAAATAAATTCATCCACTGTCCATCACAGTGAGACTAAATAGTAAAACAAGACGTGATTTGTTCCTATAGACCGACATAAATGTTCAAATCTGAAAAGATTTCCACCCCTGCTCTGGTGTCATGCACAGAAAGGTGCACATTACAGAAATAAGGAATAATAGGTGTAATTTATGATTGAATGGGGACTTTCTGCTCACAACTGAGCTGCAAGTTCTAACTTGTGGTTTAGCAGAAAAAAAAGCTAAAATGCTGCAGCTGTTTAGTGGAAACTTTTATATCTGTGAAATGAAAACAAACTCTAGGAGTGTTTTAATTAGTTCTCTGTTTTTGAGATATCATTGACAGTGGGACAGGTGGGGTGATTACATCCATAACACTGTTTAAGTATTAGGCATGTTATTTTAGGCCTCCTTCAAGCTGCTTTAGGAAAGCCCCGTCCCAAGGGGGAATTCAACTCAGAACTGCTCATCACAAGTGGCACCCTTCCCTGTAGAGAGATGGGATTTACGACAGTGTACCACTTCAATGAATGGTGACAAATAGTATGTTAACTTTCCTCAAAGTATGTGTAATTGTTTTGATGTCACCATCTGCCTTTGATGGATTTCCAGGCTCCTTGTTGTTGAGTTAATTTATCAACTTGTGTGGTGGCAGTGCAATCTATTTTGAAGCAGATGTGAGTGGGATACAGTACGATTGACCCTCTAAAGCACACAGGCCTTTTTCACTGCTACTAATTATGCCACTATAAATCTTAAGGGTGTGTCACGGCTGCATTGAAGTCAGAGGAGGGACAGTGGCTCTCAGCTGGTGCTGGATATGAAAGGTGGTGGGGGTGATAAATGCCCATGGGCCTCCACTTGATGAATTGGTTAATGGGGTTGACGAGGAGTCAGGGATGGTCAGGCTTTGTGCGAACAGACACCATGGCCCTCGCTGCAGAACACGATGAAAGGAGGATTCGTTTCAGCTAAAGGGTGGAAGAAGGATTAATAAAAAAGACAGGAAAAAACGAAAGACAAAGATTGACAAGGTGAAGCAACATAATGTAGAGAAAACTCTTGTACCTGTTTGCTTTCTCTTCCTGCCCTTTTTTACAAATCTTTATGGAGAATAAGTGACATTTTGGACAACTTTCTTCACACTTTCTGACTGTGCGTTGCATTTTCCTTTAACTATTACAGTCTTTGGGAGTAGAAGCTCATTAAACAGTACATAAACCTTTGTGAAGTTTGGACACCCATGTTGCTATCTGAAATACTCTGTACCGGTATTAGCTGAAAAAAGACAGGACTTTTATACGATTAAAATACATCACTGCTCCTTTAAAAGCTGTTCGGATGGAAATCAAGACATGGTATATTTTAATATGAATTTTTGTAGCTATTAAGTAGGACATCTGCTGCTGGTCAGGCATATTATATAGTTGACATGGCAGATTTATGGCTGCAAACAAAAAAAGAGTTCAAATGTTCCCATATGCGGAGAACCTGCAGTGGATTTAGAAATAAAGATTATGACCTCAAGTGCATGGCTGCAGCTTTGAAGTCGCTCTCCCATGAGTCATTTGCAGAGAATGAATCGGAATTGAAAATGAAGTTACACTTGCAGTGGGAATTGGGGTCTAATAAGTGCCTCACCTGTTTATTTGGATGAACTAAACCTCATATGTGTCCTCTTCTCCGGGGTCAACGAAGGTCGTCCCAACCAAATAAAACCTGTACAGACATCCTAATATGGGACAGAGATGTTGTGCTACATGCAGTTCAAGTTTGAATAGCCTTCACTAATGCTGTATCATGTTGTGGAGAACATTAAACATTCCCATTTTAGAAGAAGGCATCCATAGATAATGATAATTAGCATTGTCATTAGCAGCATCCATAAGCTACTGAAGAGTTCAATTCCACATACCTGCTAGCTAGGAACTGACACGACCATATTAGTTATATTCCATAGCAATATTATTTATTTGTCACTGAATATGAATTTACCAAGAATTACACCAACTCTAAACCCACTAATAGATTTAAATGCAGTAAATTCAGATCCAAATGCTTAGCCTGTGATAAGGTTTGGGGTCAAACCCTGGACTTCCTGGTCGACAGAACCCCACCGCAAAGTGTACAGAGTCATGAATGCAGCTCCAAAAACAGAAGAGAAAAAGAAAGTCTATCATCTGTTCTTATTTTACCTTTTGTCAAGCAGCATGTGGAAAATGATCTTCACTGTGAGTTATTTGCAGAGCTGGATTCCGTGTTATTTCATTCCCTTGCAGAGACATAACAGAGAGGGTCTCCTCTTTCACGCAGGTGGTCCCTCGGCCTTGTTCAAGGGCGCCGTGTGCACTGGGGCAGGGGTGGGAAGGGCACACAGTGAGGGGGGTTAGAAGACACAGACAAAAGCGTGCGAATTTAGGTAATGGTGTAACATTTCAGTACCTGCTTTCCTTGGCCAGCTCATGTAAAGATAGTGTTAATTAATTTGTTTGGTTTGCTTTCAAGCACTAACAAATGGAGCCCTCCTGGTTTTGAGAAGCCACTAGTATGCAAGGAACACAGCCTAAAACCAACATTTATTGTACAAATTGCTTGCATATGTTCTTGGGAGAGGGGAAAAAAGCAATTCTTGTCATGACACACATTAACAGAGATGTCCCACTATGGTTTTGGGAAAGTTTCAGTAGGAATTTTCAACCCTTGTCTTGAACGTTTTTGGTTTGGCGGTCAATTATCCATCTACAAACTTGTGGTTTTTCTGTTTTCATTTGCTGGCTGCCAACACTTATAAACTAGATTTCTAAATGCAATACTTCCCAGTGTGCACTAACCACTCACCCAAAAATATAAGTGTGGTTTTGGACTCTTTCCTCTAGGTTCTTCTGATCACAAACTGGAGTCTTGCTTGCAGTTTTATGACAGTAGTGGGACGCTGACCCAATCTTTATCTGAGTTCCACCTGTCTGTGTGGGTTGATGACTGATGTGCCGTGTGATAACAGCAATAACGATCGTGCCTGTGTTCCTCAGCTCTGAAGGGCTGCGGTCTGACGTTAGCGCTCAGACTAGAGTGTGTATGCATGATCATGATCCTGTCCTGTCAGGGAACAGGCCCTGAGTGCGGGACTATTATTCTTACTACAACACAGTGCAGGAATCTACCCTCAAACAGATGTTATGAGCCCTTTGTAGAGTCTCTGGCACGGAGCCCAAACCTACCTATCTGCACAGCTATTTACATGGCAATCCAGCTGCTCTGCCTCTTTTTCTCTTTCTTTCCTTTACCCCTCCCTTTCCCAAGCTCTACCTCCCTCTTCTCTGTTTGAAATCAAATCCCTGCTCTTGTATAAACTTTGATCAATCAAATGGACTAATTTGTTTAGCCGTGTAGACAGTGACATACTGATGCAGGTTGTATTACAGAGCAATGAAAAAAGCCAGGCGCCCCCTATCTCACAATATCTCTCTGTTGATGCAGGCCTTTACCCCACACTTTCTATTTAGTTCTAAAGCTCAGTCTATCCGTTAAAGTTCTACTTGTCAGGCAGACTTTCTGTCCCTCTTGATCATTGTAACTCTCCTCCGAGGTCGAGCAGAGAGGTCTCTGCTTCTTATTTCGTGATTATGCTATGAACCTATTTCCATGGGACAGTCTAGCAGCATGCTTCAACAAATATATGCAGAAGGAACACAGAATTATTGCAGATATCAAAAGGATATCTTGCTTGCAACAGGTCACCCATGTGTCCCATGTAAAACCATGTGTGCACGCACTGTGGTCGTGAAGCTGGTCCTGCCCGTCAGTAGAGGGTGCTGATGTTTTCCACTTTCAGAGCTTGGCCAAGCAGCTCAGATTGCCTCAGAATCATGCAATGTCACGCTATGACAAATGGAGATACATTAGTTAATTAAAGAGGGGAGTTCAGAGCCGGGTGATACCGGTCTGCCCCATTTTATTTAATTTTTTTTTTGCTTTCATTCTTAAACATTCCCCCGTGTCCTGATGTGGAGGCAGGGCCCGGTCCAACTCACTGACTCTGTTGGCGTGATTGGATGAATTCTTTCTCAGTTTCTGTAATCAAGGCCACTTCTGCTTCTGACGTAGTTTTGATGTTATTCTCCATTCTCTGTTGTTGACTTAAGTGAACATTCAGATCTGGTTTATTAGTGAAGGTAATGTTACTGCCCAGAGTGACTTATAGTTCAGGGTGGTTCAAAGTCTTCACATTAATAAGCTTCTGTCCACAACATGTCTTAATTGGCTTTAAGTGATTGACTGAGCTGGGAAATGAGTGAGTAAGAAATGTGCTAATGGGTCAGTGAGTTTACTGTTGTAAGTGGTGGATATTTGGCAAAATAATCCACAGAAAGCCAGTATTTTTATCAGAAATCTTTTTGGCGTATTGTGGGAGTGAATAGTTGTTAGGTTAAGGCAGTGTATTTTCAGCCAGGAACAAGGCTGGTGAGACAGGTGCAGCACATAAACACGGAGGAGACTGCAGGCAAGATGTTTTTCTCTTTCTGTTTGTTGTAGATAGAAATGTGCTGGCAACTGTTAGCTTGAATCTTTTAATTATTAATGGGAGGAAGGACAAAATCAAGACAAAAATTCATATAATAGTTGTAAATTTACTCTTAAGGAAAATGGTTTAAACATTGATGTCGCAGTTAGGGCGAAGTTTTGATAATATCCAGTCACAAATTGTGCAAAACCACAAGCATGTTAAATATTTTAGCTCCAATATTTTTCTGCATCTGACATCTGTCATACTGTTCAAGCATGTCTCAGTCACATATGTTCTTCCAGCCTTGTATCTGTGTTTGTATCACAGCTTTATTTCTCTTGTAAGGTCATGCAGCTACAGCTGGCATCAATATGGCAGAGCTTTTTTCTGCCCGAGTCCAACTCTGGAAAGTTATGTTCATAGGGCTAATCAGTTTAAAAGATAATGAAAACAGAGATTGTTTACAGAGATTAGGGTCTTGGAAATAGAGTAATCAGTCCTTTGAAAGGGCACTGACAGTGGTGGGCTGAAATACTGTCTGTATAACAGACCCTCTATTTCTAACAAGCTCTCAGGTCTGATGTCATCACAGATAGAAGATAGAGTACCTAAACGTCCACTCCTCTCCATTTGCGCCTCTCGGCTGGAATAAATTGACTCAGTATTTTACAGACAGGGGCACCTGTCAGCCAGATGTGTTTGAATAATGAACAAAGTGTAAGATGAAGTAAGCTTTTTGACAGGAATGTCCAGAGAAAGTTTTATCATGGACTTCATTTTATCACAAAGTCATTGTTTTATGGGTTATGATTCAGGTGACAACAGATTGATTAATTTCACAGAAAAGGCACTATATTTCTTTCAAACATTTCCTGAACATTTTAACAGTTGTATAAGCATATGGCTTATACTTGTGTTTACATAAGTTGCATTAACCAGAGGCAACTGTTGTTTTTCCTCATGAAGTTAAGTTTTAATGTGTGGCTCATATAGTGTTGTTTGTAGTAGTATTTTGACTTCCTTCCCATTTTATTGATTGGAGAGACACATGGGGCCCCAGTTTAATTGGGGAAGAGTTCACCCCAAGAAAGTAATTATCAGTATCTCAAATCTCATGCAGCCTCTAGAACATATGCTAAGCATTTAGACTAGGGTTGCCCTCTTCATCCAAACGTGTATCTTTTCAGTAACCAGTAACAAATATCTAAAAAGATGTCAGTGACAGGAGATCTAACAGAAAGATAGATGGAGGCAGTCTGAATAGGATCTGCCAGGACAAGATGAGGTGGTTTTGGCACAACATAACTTAGCTGTAAAGCCTTTCTTCTTCTTTCTAAGGAAGTAACATGTCTTAAACAAGAAATGGATGTCCATTTATGCATCTTCACTGTTGGCAACTCACTTTGTTAGAATGATAACTATTGTATGGGCATAAATCATTATTAGTTTGGTGTCTTTTGTCAAGATCTGCACAAGAATGACTTTCAGGAGGGGATTCTTTTGGACAGAAATGCATGGGTGTGAGTCTGAAGTCTCTGAGTCCACTTTTGGCCACAACATGCTGTCAGTTGAGCAGCCCCTCCGCCTCTGACCAATGACTCTGGCATCCCTGGCTCTGGCACTCACATATCCTGGGGGAATCTTTATTCTGATCAGAAACCTCCTATAAAGTCCCACAATAAAGTCAAACAAAGAAAGCATGGATTTTCCTGGAGAGGCAAAAAGGACAGATCACCATAAAAATGTCATTTATCTTCAGGGATTCTACTTTTACAGATCATATTGTCCTATTTTTCCAACAAGATATCTTTCTACACTTGAACACAAAGCATGCTACCGCTGTCACATTTTAAAGAGATGTAAAGGCTGGCGTTTGTAAAGCACTGCGTGTATTTCTGTGGTTTCCATTTGTGTAAAGCCACATTTTGGGAAACCTGACTGTTTGATTGTAGAGGAGACCCTGACAGTGTACTTGATAAACAGCACGCTGATCCTTTTCCTTCCCAAAGGACAATGACAGGGGGCTGCCTTTGCTGCCAGTGGCCCCACTGTGCGCCTATAAGAGCTGAGTGTTGGGTGGTCTGTCCATCAACGGCAGATTTGGGGTTAGGCCTGAGAAAAGCAGCTCACCCCTATCAGTTTCAAAGAGTGAAACTTTAAGCGCTGGCCGCTCTCTGCCTGCTGCAGCCTCGTACGCACAAAGACACCTGTTGTTCAAATTTTATACAAAGGTCTAATCAGTGGAGGTGTGTGTAGCCAAACAGTAACATTATGTAGTGTTTATGCTTTTTAAAAAGTGTTTGTTTGTATCTGACTGGGAGAAGGCAGCGATTACGCTGAGTATTTGTATGCAGCCTCATGAAGCTCTTTGTCGTGACATTAAAAGTAACTTCAGCTCTGAAGGGATCCAGAATGTGATGGATCTTCTGTGATGAGTACAGGCTTGGGGCTTTTGGTTGAACATGTGTCACATATGTAATTATTGTTGATTACAACTGATCCTTTTTAATGTCGTCACAAAAGAATGATTAACTGGAAAGAGATCAGTCCATTGTTTTACCTGAATCTTGAGAAAATCGAATGTGTCTGTCTGACTATGTAAACTAAATTCTTTGGGTTTTGTCTTTAGATAGACCCATCAACTACTTATGCTTCACTAAATTTAAATTCCTTATTCACATGTTTTTACCTTTGACCCAATCTGACAACCCCAACCTTTTTAAAACCAGAACAGAATTTTCCATCATGTCTAATGAAAGTGCACACAGCAACCAAAGGGTTAGTTATTTAACATTGTTAAAAGAACCACAATGACTCACTACAGAACAAATATTAGGTTAGTTGGAGTTATTTTTGGTGTTATTTTTAGGTGTATAATTTAGACCTAGGAGCTTCAGTAGCTAATCTCACTCCCGCTGACTTTAAGTTTGATACTACAATTAATAGAGACTGAAGATTGTTGAGGAAAGATGGGATTGCGCTCTACCTAAATCTTTCCAGTGTAGGCCAGGCAAATATGAATAGCTGTGGTAATTTGATGAGGCACTACCTCTCTCTGGGATCACAAACTGAGAGGAGGCCTTGTTTATGTGCCAGATGGATTTATGGAATCAAACAGAAGTTTTCATTTCCTTGTTTGAGTCGACATGCTGTGGATTAAAAGACAAAAATGTGGGCAAAAGATAAAAGTAGTTATTAGAGACACTGTGGTCGAACAAAAGCTCCAAGGTTTACCTGCTGATGTTCTGCAGTTTCCATTTAGCATGACTTGACGGTGGCCACTTAAGTAGACTTCCTAAGCAGATCTCACTTGTCATAATGCTTAAAGGCAATTTCAAAAAGGTCATTGTTCTGCTAATAAATCATCTCATTATTTGCAAATATTGTGTTTTTAAGACATGAACAATCAGGAGGTCAAGAACAGTATAAATTGTGATAATGTGACTCAGCTCACAGTGGGTAATTGATTCTATGAATAAGGATTGTGGTTGATATACTGCTGGGGAGGCCTTTGTTTGAAATGTATAGTTTGGGATGTTTTGGTCACTTTGCAAGAACCAAACCTTTACCAAAACCTTGCTCATTTTGCAACTCTCTTGTGCATGTTTTCTTATCTTTCTTTTTGCTCAAAAAAAACAAAAAAACAATCAAAGCCCACACGTGGTCTGGTCTCTTCATGTTCTAAATGTCTAAAAGCATTTCTCCTAAACCTTTGTCTTACATCATTATCCACTTTTATCCAGGTTAATTTAGTGAAACTTCAAACAAAATAAAATCACTGAGCACAACAGTTTCTGGGTAAATTATATGACCCCTTGTCATGGCGTTGTGGGTGTTTGGATTTCAAACACGTTTTACTGGCTCTTGATTGTGAGGCACAAGTGAGGTTATTAATTATGCTCTCACAGCTCTAGTAAAGGCAACAGCTGTGTTTCATAGAGGACCCAGAGTTGTGCATCAAAAGACACAAAGAAAAGCCCTTAATGTGCTGCCAGAAGATGGGCAGTACGTTTACATGCACGCTGATGTTAGACACAACATATCAGAGTCTGAGACGCAGTAGCAAATTGTGCTACTCAGTTGATTATTTTTT